>JAQZBX010036531.1:0-24141 GCA_029593785.1 Cabassous unicinctus
TGCTTTACGACTTCATTTCTTCTTACAGCTGCATAATATTCCATCGTGTGAATAGATCACAGTTTGTTTATCCATTCATCTGTTGATGGACACCTGGGTTGCTTACAACTTTTGGCAATGGTGAATAATGTTGCTATGAACATCGGTGTGCAGATGTCTGTTTGTGTCACTGCTCTCAGTTCTTCTGGGTATATACCCAGTAGTCATCCCACACTCTTAAGATAAGATACCATTGTCTCTGATGCTTCTTTTAATTCTGATGGAGAATCACTGGTTAACATAGTATCAATATAATGAAATTGGTTTACAGCCAAACGTTCTTAGATACTTTGCCACCAGGCCAAGACGAATGGTTGGGCTATGCCTATAGCCTTGAGGAAGCACTGTAATATCCATTGTTGGCCTTCCCACATGAAGGTCAGTGAAGGCTGCCAGATTACCTAAGGAGATACTCAACAAAGCCTTAGCAAGTTCTCTTCTAAAACAATGTGACAGTGACTGTAACTGGGTACTAATTTCTAGTAATAAACTAGCATTGTTTAGGACTGCTGCATACAGCAGTGGTGTTACTTTGTTTAATTCAGGATAATCTATTGTCAGGTACCACTTTGTAGCAACCCCACATTGGCCACTCTCTTTATGTAGACACAGGGCTGCTTCATCAGCAGAGGTGGGGCAAATCAGATGAATGTGAGCTAAAGCATGTGATTCTTGATTCCCAGGAAGAGAGGTTATTTCTGTGACAATTTTCATACACTTCTTATTCAATTTATAACATATCAAATGAAATAAACTATTTTATTACTTTACTTTTTACTTTAACACCTTTCCCATGCTTACATTAATTGAGTTATTTTACTTCAGAAGTACAGGAAAAAAATTTCTCTATTATTTAATGAAAACCTAAAGTTCCCAATGGATCAAGATTTTCTTCCCCCAAGCACCACTTTAATATGCAGATTGAGGTGGCCTTGGACAACTTTCCTTGTTATGAAGTTACATTTTTCTTATTGCCATCAATTTAGTTTCTATCTAATAATGGCTTCTTGGAATTAGCCATATAAATATTTCAGTTTAAACAATGTTTTTACAAACTTCTTATAACTATCCATAACCACATAGCCTTTAGTTACTGTATATCAAGACAAAATTCACCTTTACAAAACACATTTCCTTACTTAATGCTACCTTCTACAATACCTTCTACAACTTTCTATATTCATTCAAACCTTGTCTTACATATTTCCATCCTGATTTTATGGAAACCAGCATCCTATCTTAGGACAAAAGGCATTCCCTACAACAAGCTTAGTATTAACTATGAATTCACTTCCACAAACCTTTTAATTCTTTCTAAATCCATTTAAGTCTCATATCCCTCCTTCTGTGAAGGTAAAGTGTATTCATTTCAATAAGGAAAATCAATTAAAAAGGAGGTTTGTAATAGTTTTATTAGCCAAAAACTTTCAATTTTCATGTTCTTAAAGATTTAACACATATAATGTTAATTTATTTTATTAGTATCAATACTCATTAGCCAATATAAGGCTTATTTAATATTTTTTGTCCATTTGAATAGAGCTCTTTTAAGAATTTTCATTTTTTACTTTAATGTTACCATCTGGAAGTATCAAAAATATACACTGAACAAACAGATAAGCAAAAAAAGAGTTAAGACACACCAACAGAAACATAAATCTCAAAGATTTGACTCATAATTCTTACTCCTTTTGTATTGTTGTCTTCAAGCTCTCCATCATTTCATATCACTAATTTTTACTGCTTTTAAGATCTCCTTTGAAGTCTATGTTGCCTGTAATATGCAAGTTAGTTCTTGGAAACACTTTTATTAGTAATCAGTAAGCAGTTAAGAAAACTTGTACAGTTTAAATACAGTTAAGCACTAATTTGACAGTATGGTCAGAAAGGCATTTAATACATATTCTAGATTACTACTCTTTAGGAGTATACTTATCCAGGCTTGAAGTTCAGAAGGAAGTTATTGATTTAAAACTGAAAGTTCTTCTCAACACCCTCACAAAAATTCTGATGAAAATAAAATATGACTAAGATTTAAAACATTGTCAAAATAACATCCCTTTAAACTCTTCCATGGTTTACACAAGTATTACAGGATTTAAGTTTTGTAATATATTTTTAAATGCAGGCTTACAAAGGATGCTAGCATTTCCTAGCTTGTTTCTTCTTAATTTCCAAGCGTTGTCCAGTTCAAAAGTTGCTAAACTTTAACAGCACTGATTTTATCAATGTAGCTACCCAGGCCCAATTAAAATTAGCATGAAAACAAAACAGAGAACAATAATGTTGCTAAAATTTTCTATTTTCCATCAGTTTAATTCTATCAGCTCTCACTAGTGCATAGCCACATCATTCCAGCAGTAGGGGGTTTGCAGAGCTGCTGCCAAAATTTTATGCTTATCGCAGTTAACTCTTTAGCAGAATATTTTCTTATAAACAGGGTTTCATTGATAAGCACCCTATTTATCATGCCTTACTTGTGTGGAATATTATATCTATGATTTAGCCTTCCTTTGCATAAGTGGTTCAATATGATTTAAAGATTATTTTATAGTTTCTACATCTGAGCCACTATCTCTTTCTTATCTAGTTGCTTAGAGGTACCTGTCACTAAATGGAGATCCCATTCTAATTTTAATTATTCCTCTTATCACTGCATTTTCACTTCAGTGGCTAATTGTTTATCTTTGTCTCTTGTAAAGCAGTGAGAAGTGGCCATGCAACAGCAGAAGTCAGAATACCTTGCTCCTTTTCCTTTACATATATATCCTCAATTTTCATTTCCAGCTGGCCTTATCCCTTGGGTAAAAATTGGGTATCCCCCAAATCTCAAATGGGTCCCTAATTATCTATGACTTGAACCATCTCATACCACATAGAGGAATGGGGCCACTTCAGGATTTTCCCCAAAGATTTCCCAATAATGTGTAGGATTTCTCCATCATCGGGACCAAGTGCACATGGTTTTGGTATGTGCACACCTGGGTCCCTGTGACTGGCATGGTCTCCACAGCACTACTACCCGTAGGAGTCTCTGGAATAACCTGTCAACTATGCCAATTGTAACACAGGGAGTGAAGCCCAGGGAGGTTGACTGAATGTTTCCATAATCCAAAGAAACTACATGGGTGTAGACATGCCTTTAAAATTTACAGGACCTGGTGGCAGCCTGCCAGGAGCTGCCACACTACCATCTTGGGGTATATGAGATTAAAAAGTCATTACTGCAGAGGGTAATGGGTTAGTTAGGAAACAGCCTTAAATTTGAGAAGTTAATGTCTAAATATTTCTTGGTTTCCAGTTTCGGGAACATATTTACCACACACTCAGCTGCATGCCTAAGGATAAGGTTGCTTGCTAATTCAACCCATTCCTTCACTCTATTTGACAAATAATTAGAGGGAGGGGGAAAGGGTATGAATTAACCCCTCAATACCAAAGATATGAAGCTGTATTTCTTCAAAATAAAAAGCATTTAAAATTTCATGCAGTAGCTTACTCATGTGAAACAACCAAGTATGGGATGAAATACTTGGAGATACATTAGATGATCCTTTAAAAATGCTTCCAGGTTCACTATAACATGTTGATGAGAAGTTAAAGCAAGGGAAAAAAATGAAACAACAACGTGTGGCCTGTCGGTATCATCATATCCTGTTAACGTAAGTTTTCTATGGTCTATTATTTTTAGTTGAATAAAAATAAAATACACTAAAAATAAAAATGAAGTGTGGAAGTTTTCCAATTTCTTAATAATTGTCACAAAATAATTTTGTTTCTTAGGAATAAGTTAATCAGGAGTCTTCATTCCTTTGCTAAATTTTTTACACTTTATTTACTTTTGGCTCCCACAAGTTTGCATCATAAAGATGATTTATTTTAGCATTTTTATTTGAAAACATACAATTTATTATTTGGCTACATTGTATAGCTCTCATACTGATTACATTTTTTCAACCTCTCATGATCTGAGGAATGATAATTATTAGGAATTTTTCACATTTAACATAAAGTTAAACTCATATCAATACATATTTTTTCCTGCTCTCATACAATTAGTTACTTGGCTCCTTCAACCACATTAAGAATTTGTTGCCCATGGTGTTGATGATGGTGATAATCAGAGATGGCATTTATGGAATGTTTATCAGTGCAAAGCTTTGTGCAAACACTTGCATGCACTTTTCATTTACTTCTTTATGCAACCTCAAGGTGTAGCAATACTCTTATTTTCATTTTAAAGAAAAGGAAATTGAAGTTTTGATAGATTGATAATTACACAATGAGTAAATTGCAGAGAAAGGAGCTGGCTTTCTGTATGTTTTAGTGATGGTGTAGGAGTGGAGCACTATCTAGGTTCCAATACCAGCTCTTAAACTTATTATCTGGGTGATAGTTAAATCTGTGTCTCATCCTCTTACCCTGAAAAATGGTGAAAAAAAGTTATCTACCTCATGGGGATAATGTGCAGATTAAACAAGCTGATCTATGTAAAGAAAGTAGAAGAGCCCTTGGTAAAGATTAAACACCACATAGGTGTTTATACTTATTATTTCAGTTTGTGCTCTTGGATAAAATGTCATACTCTGAATAGTGCCCCAGCAGACCTGCCACTTGCAGAAGCCGTATTTGCCTTCTTGGAGTAAAGCATGGCAAGATGATGAGGATATCATCACAAAAGTGTTCTGTAATTTCTTTAAAATATATTTTTTTATTTTTTAAAAAATGGTACTTGGATTACATAAATGTTTCATAAAAATAGAGGATTCCCATATGCCCCACTTCCTACACCTCTCACATTTTCCCACATTAGCAACATTTTTCATTAGTGTGGTACATTTGTTATTATTGCTGAAACAATTTTAGAGCATTGCCACTAAGCATGGATTATAATTTACATTGCAGTTTACACTCTCTTTTGCAGTACATGTCTTGCCACTTACAAAATTGTGCAGGAGAGACTGCACTTTTTACATTTACTTATTTTCTATTTAAACTTAATGGTTCTCCTTTAATTCTTATCATGCAGAGCATCAGATCCTCAGCATTTTGGAAGATTTAGCTAATTTAAGAGAGCTTATGTTTCAAAAACACTTGAAAAATATTCAGTATCACAAGTTATTAGGGAAATAAATCAAAGTTACACTGAAATATAATTTCACACTTTATAGAATATCCATTATAAAACAAACAAAAAACTGCAAGTGCTGGAGAAGTTGTGGAGAAATAGAAACATGCTCGAGAAGATGTGGAGAAATAGGAACACTCCTTCAGAGATGGGAATTTACATTGGCATCATCTCAGTGGAATGCAGTTTGGAGGTTACTCAAGAAACTAAATAAAGAACTGCTGTATGGTGCAGAAATCATGTTACTAGAAATATATTCAGAAGAACTGAAAGCAAGGATGGAAACTGACATTGACACACCGATGTTTATAGCTGCATTATTCACTATTTCTAAAACAGGGACACAACCAAAGTATCCTCCAAAGGTTGAATGGATAAACAAAAATGTGGTATATACTTACAATGGAATATTATTCAGCTGCAAGCATAAATGAAATGTGGATGCATCTGAAAACATGTATGAACCTTGAAGATATTGTGTTGAATGAATTAAGCCAGACACAAAGGACAAATATATCATTTCACCAAAAGGGTGCCAAAGCAAAGTATCAGAAATCTGTTGACTTTTATAAAGGACATTTATTTGGGGTAAAAGCTTAAAATCCCAAGGTCATGGAAAGTCCAACTCAAAATAATATAAGAGGTACTTGCTCACCAAAGTCAACTGCCATGTGTTGAAGCAAGATGGCAGGTGGTTTCTGCCGGGTTTAGGCCTTCCACTCTGGGCTTCCTCTTCCTTTTGAATCCCAGCTTCTTCCTGATCTCAGCTGTAGGCTGGCATAGGGCTTGTCTCTCAGGGCTTCCTATATCAGTCTCAGCTATCTATAAGCTATCAGACAAATGGTTCATCTCTCCTCAGGATTTTAGCTGTTTGAGCCTTCACCATTCAGTCACATGGAAGGATCAAATACAACAAACCTCTCTCCTCTGTGTGTGTTCTTGTATCTGTTTGTGTGAATGTGCATTTATATCACATCCACCAAGGGAGGCAAGTACACAAACTGAATCACACCTTACTGATACGGTCAAGTGAAAAAATCCCTAATCTTAACAGGTAATTTAATCAAAGTCACCTGAGCTGAATTTAATATAATGAAAGAGTGTTAAACCCTGAGGAATATATTACTTTACAAACATAATCTTTCTCTTTTGGGTATTCATAAGATAATCTCAAAATGCCACAACTAATATTGTGTGGGCTCACTGATATAAACTATATATGATAAGTATGCTCATTGACCTAAACTCTAGAGTATAGGTTATTAGGAGATAAAATGTGGTTTGAGAATGGGAGTTGATGATTAATGTATGTAGAATTTTAATAAGGTTTATTTTAAAGTGTGGAAATGAAGAGTTGATGGTAGCACATTATCATGAATACACTAATACTGATGATTTATAAATATGATTGTGGTTGAAAAGGTTAGTCTGTGTATGTAAATGACATTTAAAAGGAAGCTAAAGCTTAATCTAGGGATTATAACATAGTGATTTAGTACAAATATAAGCAAGTTCTATTAAAAAGGTTAGAAATATGATGATACATGGCCAATTACAACTAATGAAATTATGGACAATAGTTAACAGGAATATTGTAATATTTTTGCAGTAATGGCAAAAAAGATACCATATCAATTCTTAGAGTTAAAAATAGGGATAAAGAGGGGATAGGATTTTTACTTTTGCAGTAATAAAAGCATTCTAAAATTGACTGAGCTGATGGCAGTACAAATCTGTGATGAGAAAGAGACCCTTTCATTTTGAATGGCTTGTACAAAGCATGGGACCGTATAAGCACAGTGAACCCTGTGGTGGATTTTGAACTGTGGTTAACAGAACAAATATGAGAATGTTCTCACATGAACTATAGCAAATACATAATACTAATACAGGGTATTAATAATAGGGTGGGTTTAAGGAAAATATTGCCAAATACAAGTTATGGATTATAGTTAGCATATATATATATATACTCAAAGAAGATTTTTTCAAATTTCTATTTCTAATTACACAGTAATAACTTTTCATTCGTACATTTTTTTCTTATTTTTAAAAGAGCTTTAGGTTACAGAAATGTTAAACAAAAAGATATAGGGGTTTCCCATATACCCTAATCCCTCCTCTTCCCACAATTTCCTCCATTAACAAATTCTATCATTAGTATAGTACATTCATTACAATTGATGAAAACATATTGAGGCACTGCTGTTAACCATGGTCTATAGTTTACATTATGGCTAACACTTTCACCTCATAATTTTATGGTGTAGTGTTAAGTGGAATTATACATTCAAAATATATAATGGCTTTTATCTGTCAGTGCAATATCATGCAGAACATCTCCAACATTCCCCAAATGCCCCATGTTAAAGATTTTCTTCTCTCTCGCTCCACTCAGAACCTCTGGTGACCACTGTCTTTATATCAATGTTACAAGTTCTTCCTTTACTAGAATAATAAGCCTACTTTGGTCCGTACTTGCATTCCCTCCTTATGTATGTTCATTCCTTGATGTTGAGGACTTTGGGATGGTGATGCCCACTCTGCTTCCCATTGAGAGTAGTTATATTATGACTATGATTTTTCATCATCTGAAACAAATGTTCCACAACAATACAACATATTTTTGGTGGGGTAATGGGAGTCCTGAAAGCTATGCATGTTTGTTTTTTAAGTTCACAACTTTTACAATACACTTGCTTATGTATATTCATGTATGCATAATATACTTCAAGAAAATTTTTAAATGAAAAAAAGAGGACCTATGTTTATAAGACAATGATGAGTTGGTGGGGTTAGTGAAAGGTTTTACTTTAACCCAAACCAAAATTGGCACAGATGTTTCTTTAATTCTCCAGGAGAATAAAGGGTGGGTAGGAATATTTTGTCAGATAAGACTGTAACTTTTAGTTGTTTAAGAAAGAGATTCTGGTTTATGCATTCCACAGAAACTTCCCTTCTCTACTGAACTGGTAGATAATCATTTAATAAAATACTTCACTGATGCTCATCAACCATTCTTACTTTGAATCCTCCTTATAGACCATAGAGATACTAGTTGACTTTTAAAAAAAAAGTATTTTCCTATGCACATTGGGGAAAATGTGATTAACAGAATAAATTGATTCAAGAATTTTGGAACAAAGGGTGTTATGACTGAGAAGGGTCAAGACAAGAAACAGGGTGGGGCTAAAAATTTTTGCAACATGTCCACCCCAGCACACAAATTACTTCTATTACAATTATGTTACTTTCTCCACTTTAGAGGACATTCCCAGTGTCCTTGTAATCTATGGGAATACCACACAATATCACAGAATTTTTCATTCTGGAACTCTCACAAAATATGGATGAACAGAGAATTCTCTTTATTGTATTTTTGGTCACCTATGTGCTCACATTTTGTGACAACATGCTCACTGTGATCACCATTGCTTCCAGCCAACCCTAACTTGATGGTTCCCATGTATATCTTGGCCAACTTATCCTTTATTGGGATATCCTACTTTTTCTCTAGTGCTCCTAAGCTTATTGCTAACTCCTTATATGAGGGGAGAAACAACTCTTATGAAGGCTTCATGACTCAGCTTTAGGGAGCCCATTTTTTTCAGAGACATTAGAATGATCATACTCACAGAGATGGCGTATGACTGCAACATGGCCATCTGAAGATCCTTGCACTACATGATCATCATGAACAGACAGGTCTGTGCCCTGCTGGTGGAGGTGGTGAGACTAGGGAGATTCCTGCAATCATTCCTTCAGCTTCTTTTCATTCTTCAGTTGCCCTTCTGTGGGCCTATCACTTCATCTGTGACTTGTATCATTTGCTGGAATTTGCCTAAACCAAAACATATGACATTGATCTGCTGGTGGTCACCAATGGTGGTGGGATCTGCCTGTTGAACTACATTATGAGTGCTGTTTCCTTTATTTTCATCCTGTGCTCCTTGAGGTACCACAGTTCAGAGAGAAGATGCAAAGCCTTCTATGCCTTTGGAGCCCACTTGGCTGTCATTGCCATGTTTTTTTATCCCCTGTATATTTACTATATGCATCCATTACTTAATTATGTATAGACAAAACAAGCCAATCTTGACTTATGGTATTCTGACATCCATGTTGAATCCATTCATTTATACTCTGAGAAATGAAGAAGTAAATTCTGTCACTTGAAAGCTCTTCACAACACAAGAAATTTAGGTGGATAATGAATGATAAAGCATGTAATAAATGACTGCATTTTTTAAAACTAAAACAATCCAAGTCTCACTTTATTTCCCTAAATAACGTTATCTCATCTTTTACATCCTTTTATATCCATAAATTTTATTTAGACTTTTCACATTAATTGCGTAACTTGATTATACCTATGTGACACTGAATAGGCAGTGCTATGAAAGGGAAATTTATAGCCCTCAATGCTTATTTTACAAAAGAATAAAGAGCTAAAATAAAGATCTAAGTGCATACCTGGGCATAAAATATAATAGCAAATCAATCCCAAGCCAACATGTGGGAAAGAAATAGTAAAGATCCAAACAGAAATAAATGAAATCAAGAAAAAAAAAATAGAGAGAATCAACAAAACCAAAATTTGATTCTAAAAAATTATCAAAATTGATAAATCCTTAGGTAGAATGACAAAGAAAAAAGATGCAAATAAATAAAATCACAAATGAGATGCGGGACATTATCACTGACCTCATAGAAATAACAGAAATAATAAAAGGATACAATGAACAACTATATTCCAAAAAACTAGACAATATAGAAGAGATGGACAAATTCCTAGTAATGCACAAACCACCTACACTGACCCTAGAAGAAATAGAATACCTCAGCAAACCAATCACAAATGAAAAGGTTGAATACATTCATCAAAAACCTCCCAAAGAAAAACAAGCAAGATGTTGGCAGAATAAAGAGCTCTGGGAATCAGCTCCTGCTAAGGGGCTGTTGGTGATCACCCATAATTAACTAGAGCACTTATTTTGAGGCTGCAGAAGACCAGAATTGCATCCAGCAACATCCTTGAAAGAATGAAAGGAGAGGACTGCTCATCTGCAAAGAAGATTCATAAGTAGAGCACTCCATGCCATGGTGGCCAATGCCCATTTTCCACTGGAGCCCTAAGCCACCTCGAAATTTGTTCCAAGGCTGGAATTGAAAACTCCACTTCCCAAAACAGGAGAGGAAGAGACAGCTGGGCGCCAACTTCAGCTATTGAATAGTAAATTCAGAGGGCTAAAGTATAATCCTAAGAAGAGCTAGAGTTTGAACCTATTCAAGTAAGAAAGAGGTCAGTGGCTGCCGTCTTAACTCTGCCCCTGACATGTGGGGAAGCAGGGCTGACTGAAAATCACAGTGTTGGTAGGGACCAGATTTCTCCCACCTGGATCTGATTGCTGCTCTAGCAGAAGCCCCAGGCCCACCTTGGGCAGGGAGGAAGCTGTGGGGAGCTGTGCCAGCCTCTCCAGGAAATTACAGGCCATACTGTAGAAGTCGGTGATCATCCTATTTTGGCAGTGCAAGCTGCCCCAGGAACTATTCTGTGGCAGGAATTGGAATTTCCATTTCCCAAAAAACAGAGGAGGAAGAGATGGTTGGCCACCGATTTCAGCTACTGATTAGTCAATTTGGCTGGCTAAAGTATAACCCTTATAAAAGCTAGAGTTTGAGCCTTTCCAAGTCAGAAGGAGGCCAGTATCCACCTTTTTGACTTCACCCCCAGCATGAGGGGAAGCTTAGCTGACTGAAAATCACAGTGATTCTAGAAACAGGTTTCTTTCACCCATATTGGCCTGCAGCCCCAGCCTAAGCTTCAGCCCACCTCTATCAGGGAGGAAGCTGATGGACCATGCAACAGCCTATACAGGTAACTGTAAGTACATTTAGCTGGCACAGATTAAATAATCAGAAATCTACCAGGGCAACTGTGGTCATCTTGGACCTACACTGCATAGATTGCTGCCCAAACCTGCAGCTCCATCCCTTCCCCAAGCATGAGAGAATGGGACATGAAGCTTCATCAGTCTCTCAGGGCAGCTAGTCTAGGCCTGCATGACTTGGATTATTCCACACAGCTGTGGCTCTGTCCCTACCCCTGGTAAAGGAGGAAGTGGGGAGAAGCTACATTGGTACTTGTGTCAATGTGGAATCCTTGAGACTCCACAGCTTATAGCAAAAACTAGATACATGGCTCCTACTACACAATCATCATGGAAGAAAGGGCAGGAAGGCCTAAACTAAAGAGAAAAACTGCAGCCAGAATAAATACTCTAGAAAGCCAGATGACAAGACACCAAAAAATATTACAATCCACACCAAGAAAGAGGAAGATATAACTCAGTTAAAGGAACAAGATAAGCCTCCAGATGACATCAAGGAATTGAGAAAACTAATCATATATGTTCAAATAAATATCCTTAATAAATTCAGTGAAATGCCTAAAGAAATTAAGGATATTAAGGAGACATTGGATGAGCACAAAGAAGAATTTGAAAGTGTAAATAGAAAAATAACAGATCATATGGGAATGAAAGGTGCAATAAATGAAATTAAAAATACACTGGAATCATATAATAGCAGATTTGAGGAAGCAGAAGAAATGATTGGTGAGCCTTAAGACATGGCATCTGAAAGTGAACATACAAAAGAACAGATGAAGAAAATATTGGAAAAATTTGAACAAAGTCTAAGGTAACTAAAGGAGAGCAATGGACATGCAAACATATGTGTCTTGGGTGTGCCAGAATGAAAAAAGAAGGGAAAAGGGGCAGAAGTAATATTTTAAGAAATAATGGTAGAAAGTTTCCCAACCCTATTGAAGGACATAGATATCCATGTCCGAGAAGCAAGACATAGTCCCACCCCAAAAAATCTGAATAGACCAACTCCAAGACACCTACTAATCAGATTGTCAAATGCCAAAGATAAAGAGATTTTTCTCAAAGGAGCAAGAGAAAAGTAATGCATAACATATAAGGGATACCTAATAAGATTAAGTGCCGATCTGTCATCAGAAACCATGGAGGCAAGAAGATAGTGGTATGATATATATAAGATACTGCAAGAGAAAAACTTCCAGCCGAGAATCCTATATCTGGCAAGACTGTCTTTCCAAAATGAGGGCAAGTTTGGAATATTTAAAGGGTGTGCTAGAGCCTGAAAAGAAAAGACACAAGAGAGAGGTCTGGAAGAGCGTCTAGAAATGAAGATTATATCAGTAAAAGTAACTAAAAGTGTCAAAAGTGTCGTGAAAATAAAATACGACAGATAAAAACCCCAATATTCAGGAATAAACTTAACTAACAAAATAAAGCACTCATACTCAGAAAACTATAATTCATTGTTAAAAGAAATCAAAAAAGACCTAAATAACTGGAAAAACATTCCGTGCTCATGGATTGAAAGGCTAAATTTCATTAAGATGTCAATTCTACTCAAATTGATATACAGATTCAATGCAATCCCAATGAAAACTCCACCAGCATTTTTGTTAAATAAGTGGAAAAAATGATTGTCAAAATTGTTTGGAAGGGTAAGGGGTTCTGAATAGCCAGCAACATCTTAAAAAGGAAAAGCAAAGTTGGATTACTCTCATTTCTGGACTTTAAGAGGTATTGCTTAGCTACAGTTGTAAACAACAACAACAACAAAAACCTTGGTCCTGGCATAAAGACAGACACATAGACAAATGAAACCAAATGTATAGTTAATAAACAGACCCTCACATCTATGGTTAAGTGATTTTTGATTAGCCTGTCAAATGCACCCTGCTGAGGCAGAACAGTCCATTCATCAAATGGTGATGAGAAAATTTGATATCCATAGCAAAAGAAGGAAAGAGGACCCTTATGCAAAACTTAACTCAAAATGAATAAAATATCTAAATATAATTGCAAGAGCCATAAAGTTTCAAAAGAAAATGTAGGAAAATATTTCAAGACCTGGTGGTAGGTGGTGGATTCTTAAAGGAGATAAGAGGAGGACTGAGATGGACTACTGATATTTAATGAATGTTGAAGTTTTAATTAGCTTTAATTTAAAAGTTTAGAAATGTACAGAGTTGATGGTAACACATTATAGTGAGTAACAGCTAGTTTATAAATGGAGATGTGGCTGAAAATATTAGCCTAGGGGTGTAAATGCCAATTGGCAGAAAGCTGGAGAATTATCTAGGGACTGAATCACACAGTAAACCCAGAGGTGAATGTAAATAGTGGTTGATGGTACAGATGCAAGAGTGTCCTTTGTGAGCTAGTACATGTGTACATCAGTATTACAGGATGGTGGGAATGTGGAGAACCATGTGAAAAATACAACTGGAGTGTCCTATGGAGTGTGGTTAACAGTAATAATATAATATTCTTGCATCTATGCCAAAGATGCAATGTGCTGATATTGGGGGAGTGTGCAAAATGTGTGACAAATGTATTCTGTGGAACTGGTAATAATCAGATGATATTATTTCATAATCTGTAACAAATGTTACACCAAGTTGTGGTGTGTTGATAGAGGGGTGTTGTTTGGGAATTCTGCACAGGTGAATGACTGTTTTCTAAGTTTACAACTTCTGTCATAAAAATATATTTAAAAAATAATAATAGGTTGGGTTGGGGAAAAATACACCAAATATAAAATAAGGACTATAATTAGTAGTAAGATTTTGACAATAATCTTCCATAATTTGAGAAAATGTCTCACGATAATGCAAGGTGTTGCTGGAGGGTTGATGTATGGCACCCCTGTATGATGTTATGAATGTTTGCTTTGTAAGTTCACAACTTTTACTATACATTTATTATCTATGTTCATGTATAAATTATATAAATAATAATAGTAATTGGGTGAGTTTGGGCAAAATACTTTGTTTAGTAGTAATATTTTGAGGATTCTCTTTAATCATTAGTTAATAATATTTCACAACAATGCAAGATATTGGTGGTATGGTGAGGTATGAGAGCCCTGTATGATATTATGTATGTTTGTTTTGTAAGTTCACAACTATTACTATACACTTATGGTTTATGTATGTTCATGTATGAGTGATATATTTCAATAAATTAAAAAATTAAATTAAATTAAATTAAAATTTAAAAAATCTCCCAAAGATGAAAGTCCCAGGGCTAGATGGCTTCACATGTGAATTTTACCAATCATTCAAAGATGATCTAACAGCAATCTTTATCAAGCTCTTTCTAAAATGTTCAACAAGAAGACTCATTCTATGATGCCTTCACCCCAATATCAAAACCAGATAAAAACACTACAAAAATAAATAAATAACAGAACAGAACAGTAACTCTAATGAATGTAGATGCAGAAATTTCCAACAAATTACTTGCAAACAGGATCCAAAAGTACCTTAAGAGAATTCTATACCATGATCAAGTTGTTTTTATCCCAGGTATGCAAGGTAGTTCAAAACCAGAAAAACAATTAGTGTGAGAAACCATATTGATAAATTGAGGAAGAAAAATAACATAATCCTCTAAATTGATGCAAAAACAGCGTTTGACATAGTAAAGCAAGCATTCTTGATTTTAAAAATCTACGAAATATTGGAATAGAATGAAGATTTCTCAATATGGTAAAGTGCATATATGAAAACCATTCAGCTGGCATTGTACCCAATAGTGAAAGACAGAAATCTTTCCTACTGAGATCAGGAACAAGAAAAGGATGACCTGATGGTCACCATTATTATTTAATATTGTGCTAGATATTCTTGTTAGAACAATTAGGTTTGACAAAGGAATAAAAGGCACTCAAATAGGAAAAGAAGACGAAATCATTCATGATTCACTTGTGATATGTTCCTAGAATCTCCTGAAAATTCCCCAACAAAGCTATTAGAACTAAAAGACAAACTCAGCAAAGTGGCAGGTTACAATATTAATACACAAAAATCAAAAGAGTTTCTATATATTACAGATATGCAGTCTGAAGACAAAATCAGGAGAAAAATCCCATTGATAATAACAACTAAAACAATCAATTATCTAGGAATTAACTTAACCAAGACCATGAAAACCCATATCCAGAAAATTACAAAATGTTGCGAAAAGCAAGCAAAGAAGAACTAAATAAATAGAAGGACATTCCGTTTTCATGGATTGGAAGACTAAATATAAAGGTATCACTTCTGCCCAAACTGAGTTAGAGATTCCATGCAGTCACAATGAAAATCCCATAAGCCTTTTTTGCAGAAGTGGAAAAATCAATTATCAAATTTATTTGGAAGGGTAAAGGGCCCCAAAAAAAGTATTAAAAAAAAAGAATGAAGTTGGAGAACTCTCACTTCTAGACTTTAAAGCATATTACTCAGGTACAGTGGTAAAAACAGCATGGTACTCGCACAAAAAAAAGACATATTGACCAATGGAACTGTATCAAGAACACAGAAATAGACCTTCATATCTACAGCAAGGCAATATTTGAGAAGGCTGTTGTAGCCATTTGGAAGTTGGATGTAATTATGAATTCCAAAATTCAATAATGAATCATGCTTGTAAACTCATCTGTTAATCTGGGCATGATTAAGCTATGATTAGGGCTTTGACTGGGCCACATCAGTAGGGCATTGAGCCCCACCCCTTGGTGGGTGGGGGAACCAAATATAAAAAGCATGGAAAGAACAGAGTTGAAGCAGTTTTTGAAGAGCAGTTTTGATGTTAGAGTTTTGATGTTGGAACGAAGGCCCCAGGAAAAGAGAAGCAAGCCATTTGCCTGATAGTCTACAGCTGACCTTGTGGAGAAAACAGAGGAGGTAAGTCCAGAGAGAAACGCAGTCCTGGGAAGAGAGGAACCCAAGAAGCCTGAACCCTGTCAAATGTTGGCAGCTGTCTTGCTCCAACACGTGGCAATGGACTTTTGTGAGAGAAGAAACTTATGTTTTATGGCCTGGTAACTGTGGACTTCTATCCTAAATAAATACCCTTTATAAAGATCAACTCATTTCTGGTATTTTGCATTAGCACCCCTTTGGCTGACTAATACCACTGTCAAGCAATTCCAGGTAGGCCAAAACAGTCTACTCAACAATTGGTGCTGAGAAAAGTGGATATCCATATTCAAAAGACGAAAGAAGACGCATATCTCACACCTTATTAAAAAATTAACTCAAAATGATTCAATGACCTAAATATAAAAGTGGAAAACACAAATTCCTAGAAGAAAATATATGAAAACACCTTCAAAATCTTGTGTTAGGTGGTAGTTTCTTAAACCTTACATCCAAAGCATGAGAAATAAAAGAAAAAAATAGATAAATGTGACTGCCCCAAAATTAAATACTTTTGCATCTCAAAGGACTTTGTCAAAAAGATGAAAGGGCAGAACATTCAATGGGAAAAAAATATTTTGCAAGTACATTTCTGAAAAGGGTTTAATATCCATGATATACAAAGTAAGCATACATTTTAACAATAAAAAGAAAATTACTTCATTAAAAACAAGCAAAAGACTTGAAAAGACAATTGTCCAAAATAGAAAGATGAATGGCAAAGAAACATATAAGAAAATATTCAGCATCACTAGCAATTAGGGAAATGCAAATCAAAACTACAATGAGACATCATTTCACTCATATTGGACTAGCCACCATTAAAAAGTCAGAAAGCTCTAAATGTTGGAGGAGATGTGGAGAGATAGGAACACTTTTTCACTCTTGATGGGAATATAGAATGGTACAGCCACTGTGGAAGACTGTTTGGCAGTTCCTAAGGAGTTTGAATAGACTTGCCTCGTGATCTGGCAATACCATTACTAGGTATCTACCCAGAAGAACTGAGAGCAGAAACATGAACAGATATCTGCAAGCTGATATTCATAGTGGCATTATTCACAATTGCCTAAAGTTGAAAAGAATCCAGATGTCCATCAACTGATGAATGGATAAATAAATTTTGGGTTATATCCACAATGGAGTATTTTTCATCAATAAGAAAAAAATGAGGTCATTTAGCATATGACAACATGATTGAACCTGGAGGACATTATATTGATTGAAGGAAGCTAAAGACAAATGGACAAATACTGTATGATTGTGCTATTATGAACTGAATATATTGTGTAAGATCCTGGAGTTAGTAATTAGAATATAGGACACTAGAAAATAGAAGCAGGGTAGAAAATGGAAAGCTAAGGGTTAATCTGTGCAGAACATATAAAAAGGTTGTTTGTAAATCTTTGGAAATGAATTGATATGATTGAAGAATATCGTGGTGTTTTTAACTAATAGTATTATTGTATGAGTATCACAGTGGCTCAAAGGCAAAAACTAAGGTCATGTATATTACTAGAATTAAAGCTAGAAGCTGTAACATGGGAATCTATAAGATAGTAATACCTCATGTAAACACAAATATGGGTGGTATTGCATATATAAGATTGTTTTTACAAAATATAAATACATATATACTAGAGGGAAGGAAAAAGAATAGCAGCAATGTACAGCAGGGGAAGCATGGAGAGACTGAGAGGTGAGGATTTTTGTTTGTTTTTTGTTTATTATTATTATTATTGGAATAATGTAATTAGTCTAAGAATGATTGAAGTGATGAATGTACAAATATGTGATTACACCAAATACCATTTATTGTAAACTTTGGATGGATTTATGCTTTATAAATATATATCAATAAAATTGGGGGAAAAACACTAAACAAATCCGTAGACTGTAGCAAAAAAACAAGTCATACTAAGAAATGGGAAGATGTAACCCAGTTCTAATTAACAAACCAAAAAACAGGAAATGAAGAATGTGGAACAATTAATACATGGATATCCAAAGAAATATTTTGAATTAACTTAACAAAGTGAAGGAAAAGACAAAGGAAATCAAGAAGACACTGGTGAAGATGATATTGGGTTAGGCAGGCAAGATGCAATTCTCTCACAAAAACAATGGAGATAAATCCAAAAGCTGTCCAAGGAAACTGCTTTTGGGGTCAGCAGACCAGACAGTGCTTGACAACTCCCAGGAGTTTGAAAGATAGAGAGACCAAAAACCTAAAACAAAAAACATGAGTTACCAAAACCCTGCAGGAGCCAGGAAGGGCTCTCCTACCCCACTCTCATGATATTAAGCAAGGGTAAAAACCACAGACTCACTTCAGCAGACTGGGAGGAGAAGAGACATCTTCCACCCTTTCAGCTGTTATATGGGAAAAGGGAGAAAGAGTTGGGGGGGTACTTTTCTTCAGTGAATTTGGACAGCAATAGCCCACTCTGGATCTCAGCTTTTACCAGAACAAAACACAAGAAAACTTAGATTGAAAGAAAATACTCCATGGAAATATGTGATGATGATTACCTGCCAGCTAGTATGGAAATTGCATGGAAAAAAACTGCTTTGTGTTCTCTTTGAACACTAACTCTGATAGAAAATATGCACCCCATGAGAGAGTCCCAGGCCTGATTTTGATAAGTTAAGCTGGGCAGTTTTAAAGACTTAGAATACATTGAACCAAATGTTTTTTTTTAAAGCTGTGAAAAAATAGGCAAGACAGAATAATTGGCAATCAGAGTAAATTCATGAACATATTCAGATGCCTAGACATCTATGAAAAATTATAAGCCATTCAAGGAAATAGGAAGATATGACCCAGACAAAGTGACAAACCAAATACACTGAAGAGATACAGGATTTAAAACAATTAATCAATGATAATCACACAATTCTATGAATCAGTACAAAGAATTGAAAGAAAATATGACTAAAGATAAAAAAGATATTATGAAGAAATTGGGTAACCATAAAGAACTATTTGAAAGCCTACCAAAAAAGTAGCAAACCTTATGGGAATGAAAGACATGCTGGATGAGATTAAAAATGTGTTAGAGGCACATAAGAGCAGATTTGAATTGCTCAAAAAACAGTATTACTGATTTCAAAGATAGAACAATTAAACTGGAAAACGCAGAAGAACAGAAAGAGAAGAGAATGGAAAAGGGGCAGAAAGAGTATTTGAGGAAATAATGACTGAAAACCTCTGAACCCTTATAAAAAACATAAATATCAATATCCAAGAAGGGAAATGCACTCAGAACAGAATAAACCTGAAGAGATCTACCCCAAGACACCTACTATTCACAATGACAAATATCAGGGATAAAGAGAGGAATCTGAAGGCAACAAGAGAACCTACAACCTCAGTAAGATTAAGTGCCAACCTCTCATCAGAAACCATAGAAGAAAAGAAAGTGGTATGATGTATTTAATGTACTGAAAGAAAAAAAAAGCCAGCCAAGAATTCTGTATCTGGTAAAGTTGTCCTTTAACAATGAGGGTGAGTTCAAAGTCTTCACAGACAAAGAAAGACAAATAGACTGTGTTAACAAAAGACTAGAATTACAAGGAATACTAAAAGGAAAGCTGCAGCCAGAAATGAAAAAGAAGGGCAAGAGAATTGGAGAAGAGTGTAGAAATGAAGGTTATTCAGAAGGGTAAATTAAACAGTAAAAAGACATGATATGACAACATAAAGCTAAAGGAGAAAATCAATGAAGTAATTAATGACTTTACAGCAATAGCATTGAAAGTTTATGGCTTGAATTTCCCAATCAAAAAACATAGACTGGTAGAATGGATCAAAAAAATATGTGTTATCTATATGTTGCCTACAAGAGCTTCAACTCAGATGTAAGGTCACAAACAGATTAAAAGTGAAAGTTTGGGTAAAGATCTAACTTCAAACCAGGAGGAAGTAAAAAAAAGAACAGTAAACTTATCCCAAACCATGCCAAAGGAAATTAATATTAAAGATCAGAAGAGAAGTAAAGAAATTGAGAACCAAAAAACAATAGAAAATTTAAAAAAAAACCCACCAAGGTTGGTTCTTTGAAAAGATCAACAAAATCGACAAACAGATAAAGTGTTAAAAAAAGAGAGAAGACACAATTAAAATCGAAATAAGAGGGGTTCCATTACCACTGACCCCACAGAAATAAGAAATATCATAGAGGATTCTGTGAACAAATGCATGATGAAAAATTAGACAATGTAGTTGAGATGGAAAAATTCTAGAAACACATGAACTACCTACAATGACTCCAGAAGAAATAGAAGCCACAACAAACCAATCACAAGTGAAGAGATTGAAGCAATTTTCTAAAATCTCCCAAAGATGAGACCAGATGGCTTCAGAGATGAATTCTACCAATCATTCAAAGACAATCTAAAACCAATCTTCCTCAAGCTCTTCCAAAAAATTGAGCAGGAAAGAACACTAACAAGGTCATTCAAAGACACCAAAAATCACACTAATACCAAAACCAGATAAAGACATTACAAAAGAAGAAAATTACAGGACAATAATAATTCTTATGAAAATAGAGGCAAAAATCTTCAACAAAATACTTGCAAACTGAATCCAAAAGCACATTAAAAGAATTATAAATCATGATCAAGTGAGTTTTATCCCAGATATGCAAAGTTGGTTCTATGCCAGAAAATCAATTAGTGTGAAAAAATACATTTATAAATTGAAAAAGAAAAGTGACATTATTGTCTCTATTGATGTAGAAAAAGCATTTGACAAAATACAACAATAAAATCCTTCCAAAAGATAGAAATAGAAAGAAGCTTTCTCAATGTGTTAAAGTGCACATATGAAAAACCTACACCTAGCATTGTGCTAATTGGTGAAAGACTGAAAACTTTCCCACTTAGATCAGGAACTAGACAATGATGCACACTGTCACCATATTATTCAATAATATGCTAAAAGTTGTATGTAGAACAATTAGGCTAAAGAAATAAAAGGTATACAAGTAGGAAAGGAAGAATTAAAACTTTATTCATTTATGATAAAATCCTTTATCTGGAATTTCCTGAAAAATCCACATCAATGTTACTAGAATTAATAGACAAATTCAGCAAAAGGTCAGGATACAGGATTAATACACAAAAATTAAGAGCTTTTCTATACATTACATACAAGCAATCTGAAGAATAAATCAGAATAAAAATCCATGTATAATAGCAACTAAAAGAATCAGATATGTAGAAATAAATTTAACCAAGGACATAAAGGACCTGTATTCAGAAAACTACAAAACATTGCTAAAAGATATGAAAGAAGACTTAAATAAATGGAAGGACTTTTTGTGCTCATGGATTGGAAGACTAAATATTGTTAGGATGTTAATTTTTTCAACTGATTCACAGATTCAATGCAATCCCAATAAAAATCCCAACAGCCTTATTTTTGCAGAAATCAAAAGCCAATAATCAAATTTATTTGGAAGGGTAAGAGGCCCAAAATTGCCAAAAATGTATTTGGAAGAAGCATGAAGATGTAGGACTCTCACTTCCTGACTTCAAAGCATATTACATAGCTACAGTGGTAAAAATAGAAGGTGAGAGGGAGGCAAGAGGGTGTCAGTTTAAGTGGGCTCTCACCAACTCTCTCACAAAAGAAAACTGATTGGGGACAGGAGCATGCCAAATGAGCTGTTCTGGGAGACCATGAAGGGGGAGATTTTACAGCATCGATCTGGAGGTAGCTGGACAGAGAGATAGATTGTTCAAGAGAAAACCATGAGTTTTTAGCCCCATGCCTGGAAATCATGGATGGCTAAGTCCCACCCTCAGGACAAAGGGCCAGGGTGATCTCCAAATCCTGCTGGCCACCCAGTGAAAGGGAGCATTCTCTGACGGTGTGAGGATAATGGCAAGGGGTGGACAGGGGTTTCCTTTCTGTGGGTTTGGTTGCCTGGACCCTCTTTGAGCTTTGAGGAGCACACCAGCTGGCTCGGAGTGGAACCAAGCAGAGGAGAAGCGAATCTGCTGAGGAAGCCTGATACACCTAACCACAGTGGGTTACGTGGGATATAGAGGCTTGGCATGAGGGATGGCAGAATCAGCCAATTTAATAGATCTACAATAAGGACTACCAGAATTTTTATTCCCCTAAGGGAATCAGAGAGTGGGAAGCACTTAATAAGTTTCCAAGAGCCTAGTTAGGGTCCCCTGGGAGGAGGGTGTGGTCTAGAAAAGTGTTGAGAATCATTTCTGAGTGGTAAACTTACTTATCAGGATCCCATTTGAATTTCAAAAGGGATCTCAACCTGACCAGGAGACAGGAGGAGGCATCTGCTCACATAGCCTGCTGAATCCTGCTGCAATAGGAACGTCAAACCTACCAAAGGGAAAGTGGCTGAATAGCTTTCTGAAAAGCTTACTGACCCACTTAACTTAGTTTACTCTTTAGAACCTGCCTCAAAACCTGCAGAAAGAAGCCTGCAGGGCAATTGATTGATGAATACAGACAGCTTGAGAAGCTCCACAAGGGCCCAAGAAGGAACAATGTTCTTCCTTATCATCGTTTGACTGCTTGCCTATGTGTTTGGGTTTTATTTTCATGTTTTTCTTTCATCTTTCTACCTTCCTTTTTAAAAAAATAAGTTTCTGCTAGCTTCTTTCTTCTTTGCTGTGCTCATTCTTCCCTGGTTTTCCATTTTCTGTGTATACTGATTTTGTCTACCAATGCTATCTCTTTTCCTCCCTTCATCTTTCAATCTTCTGCTTTCTGCTGTGTTCTTGCGTTCCACCTTTCTTTATTTAGCCCTCAACATTTCTGGTTTCAATTTCTATCTTGTCTATTCTGTTTTCATTTTTTATTAATTTTTTTCTTTCTGCCCTTTCTTTTCTCTTTTCCCTCCCCTCATCATTCTGGCCTTTTAAATCATTCGATATATTTTTTTCTATTTGGTTTCCTATTTCATTGAAAGTACTCCACTTTTTTATTCCTAATACTCTACACTGCTTACATGAATTAAATATTCATTTTATTGTTTTATACAGCAACTCTTCTAACTTTATTATTATTATTACTATTATCCTTTTTCTTTTCTTACATCATTCACTTTCTCTGGCCCTAATTTTTTTCCTTCAAAGGAACATAAAAAAGAGAATGGAAATAGAATAAGAAGAACAAAATGTCAAAGATAAAACTTAACACACACATAAAACCAGCAGCTATATAAAACTCTAGAGCACAGAGCAAACCTAATCAAATGAATAAATCCATCAAGATAAAAAGATGACCAGAGGGCAACAAAAAATAACAAACCATACTAAGAAACAGGAAGATATGGACGAGTACAATGAACAAATTAAAAACCAGGAAGAGATGTAGAACATCAAACAAATAATCAAAGCTGTCCAAACAAATATCAAGGACCAACTTAATGAAGTGAAGGAAGAGATTAAGGATATTAAGAAGGCAGTGGGATAACATACTGAAGAAATTGAAAACTTAAATAAAAAGATACTGGATATCACGGTGATGAATGGCACAATCCAGAAATCAAAAATACACTGGAATCTCATAACAGCAGATTTGAACAGACAGAGGAAAGAATTAGTGATATGGAAGACAGTACAACTGAAATCAAACAGATAACAGAAGAGATAGATAAAAAGATGGAAGAAATTCAGCAGGGTCTTCAGGATTTAAACAAGAAGAAAAAATATGTAAACATATGCATTATAGACATCCCAAAGGGAGAAGAGAATGGAAAGGGAACAGAAGGAGTGTTGAAGGAAATATTGGCTGAAAACTTCAAAACCCTATTTAAAGAGATGGATGTACATGTCCAGGAAGCACAGTGTACACAAAGCAGTATAAATCCCAACAAGCCTACTCCAAGATATATACTTGGCAAAATGTCCAATATTCAAGACAAAGAAAAAGTACTGAAGGCAGTTAGAGGAAAGAGAACCATCACATACAAGAAAAGCTCAATAAGATTAAGTGCTGGCAAGCGGGTGTGGCTCAGTGGATAGAGCCCCCGTTTACCATATGGGAGGCCCGGGTTCGCGCCCCGAGGCCTCCTTGTGAGGGCACGCCGGCCTGAGCGGTGCGGTGGGCTGATGCAGCAACCTCACGGCAGGAAGCGGCTGTGGCGCAATGGATAGCGCACCCGTTTACCATATGAGAGGCCCCGGGTTCGCTTCCCGG
>JAQZBX010036532.1:0-24167 GCA_029593785.1 Cabassous unicinctus
AACTATGTTTTCCACCAATTTTGGTGTTCCCAATTTTGTTCTTTTATGTCTGTATAAGTGTAATTGTGGAGGAATGTTTGAAAGATAATAAACAAGTGTGGTCCAATCTATCAGCATTATATGTGCCTCTCCCATTTCTTTTCAAACTCAGAAATTTCTGTCATTTGAGTTAATAAATCACTTTTTATACACATTGCTTTCTTGTTTTCACATATTTCTTTCCCTTATTCTCTCTTTCCTATTTTGCTTAGGTTTATTCTTAAAGTTGCATCACTTTGTGCAATTAATTGAAAGTATTCTTCAATACAAATTGACTATCTTTCAGCTTTATCCCATACACAAGCATATTTAAATCCACATGTCTTTATGTGAGATGAAAGGATAACTTTTGTTACTGCTTCTTCCATTTTTTTTCAAGTGTATTTGTATATTACTTTTTTTATAGGTCTTCTTTTATTTATTAATCCATATCAATGTTTTAAAATTATTGCTATTTTACATCATGTCTTTTATATATTTATATATTCCAATCAATTGTGTCTAATAAAGTCCTTTTAAAAAATCTCTATTTAATCTGGTTTCATTCTCCTTGCAATGTTTTTATCTCATAAATTAACATTTTCTACAAACTTGCTGTTTGAAAAATGCATGATATACACATACCTTACAGAGAACACAAAATAGAGCAAAGCAGGTGTAATCCCTGATCATTTGGATCAAATATTTTACTGGAGAACTGACAGTCCAATTATAATTGTGCATATGACATAAAGTCCTCAGGGGAACATCTTAAAAACAAAGAGAAATCACACTAAGAATACTGATTGTTGTGCTTTGCCCAAAATACTAGAAAGGTTGGTGTGGGAAGACCTTTACTTGTTGTACAAGGAACAGAACTGGAAATGTAGTGTGCCAATTGGATATTTCTTACAAAGATATTAAAAAAAGTAAAATAAAATAAAAAAAAATAAAAAATAAACTAAAACAAACAAACAAAAACAAATAAAAAAGATGCTGAAACGCAAAGCCCTAGAACAATAATTAAAAGATCACACACAAGAAAGTGAATGAAGAACCTGCTTCATCCACTATGGGGCCAGAAAAAACCAATGTGCTCAAGTAAATACAGGACAGCACAGGAATTAGTAGGTAGATGAGGGTGACATGTGGAGACCAAGTCAAGGCAGGAGCAGCAGAAAGACTTTCTCCGTCTGTGGCCCTTGAGGCTCAGCTCCCACACTGGCTGCCTGTTCTCTCTCCAACCTCGCTTTCCCATTTGGCTCTCCATTCATAGGTCTTTTTCCAGTCAGCAGAGACTGTCCTTCTTTTGAAATAATTTTTCCTTTACTTGAGTGAATTTTGAAATTTTGACAATTTCTAACAGTGAAAAATACATTTAACCTTGTGATCTGCAATCACACATGCACATACATACGGCTGAAAAAAGATAAGCATGAAATTATTTAGAATGTTTCCTACTGCTGTGAGGCACTCTTACATTTCTTACGGCATATGTTACTCTATTCTATAATTCTTACAAATACAGTATTGACCCATATATGGGATCTAGTCACAGAATATGCCTTTAATAAATCTTCTACATTTTAGCAATTCTCCGCCTCTTTTTTATCATTGAAATGTCTGTAAAATCACATTCTTTCCTTCATTCTCACAATAGATGTTTATTCATTTATTTTTATAAACAGACACCAACTGAACAGGTCTGGGGGGAAAATATCTAAAATATTGTTATATCCATCAAGGCACTCAGATCTGGCAGATAGAAAACATACAGACTTAAATAAAAGCAGCGTGAAACCATAGTTCTAATCATCCAAATTATGTCCACCTGTGAGGATGCTAAAAATAAGTTTCAAAAGTAGATAATGCCTCTCTATCCTGAAGAGAGTTAAGGGTTTCCATAAAGAACAGGACTGAAAAAACTTCCAACTGGAACTGTTGTAGAGACCCCAGGAAAAAAGAAGCAGAAATATAAAGTCAGTAAATATGAAAACTACGGACTTATGCTAAAGGTTCATGTGAAGTTCAATGTCTTGGAAATCAGAATGTATGAATGTATGAGGGCAGGTGGCAGTGAGAGGAGATGCTGGCAGGTTGACCGTGGAGAGTCAAGCTTATGTTTGAAGCTGTGGAATATTTATTTCATTGTCCAGAAGGAGTTGCATGTCATGGAATTTGAACATCAATTTTGTAATATAGAAGATGCCTGGTTCTATATGAATATCAGCTTGACGGTTGCTCATTCTGTGATTGGTAGGAAAGGTGATGAGTGAATGAAAAAGGATCATGAATTTGGGGACATGAGGGGTAAAAAAAAATGAGACATTTGAAAACTAGAAGACAAATCAGCCTCATTTCATTAACATTGATATCCACATATTTACCAGAAGGGTGGAACAATGTGATGCTTTTAACATATATTAACTATCTTTGAAGCCTCTTAGGAGAAATGATGCCATATTCCCTACTACATAGGATTAAAATTTATAATGGTTAACTTCCTATCAAAGTTTATCAGCAAACATGTGGAATATATAAGATTCAAAATCAGTTTTATCTGACTCCAAAAAATTGCATTTGATATACTTTGAGTCATGTCAAACACTGGGGGGAAGGTAATGCATTTATGTGCTGAGTTTGGCTTAGAGAGAGGCCAAATGTGAGCAACAAGAGGCTCTCAGGAGGCAACTCTTAGGCATTCCACAACACTAGTCTAGTGTGAATCTCCACTACTTTGACAATGCCTTGTAAATATTTGAACACATTTATTTACCTTATATGTATGTCCAGGTGAACTTCCTCCTATGTATCCCCCATCACTGACACCCTGCACTAATGATCCTTTCCTGCCCCAGCTGTAATCCTTCTGTGATGCAAAGCTTTTTCAAAAATGAAGCCAATAAAATAGCCAAATACAATTAATAGAAAAATGAAATAATAATAGTTTTAAATATGAGAAATAAAATACATAAAAATTTATAAAAACTGAAAGTAAAATAATATTTAAAAGGCTGGGCTAGTGAAAATAATGGAAAATATTTTTTTAAAATTTTGACATTTTGCTTTTCATCATGGTAATATCTGTTGTCCTGTATGTAGAGTGACATTTTCTTCCACTTATTCCCCAGTGTGTCATTTTTTTTTCATTTTGTTTTCAAAGAAGTTTTAGGTCACTGTAAAGTCACATACAGAATATAGGAGACTCCCATATACACAAAATCCTCCCTCTTTTTCCCTTCCCATATTAATACCTTTTATATGTGGATGGTATCTTTGTTGTAACTGATATACAAATAGTGAGTCATAGCTACAATCCATGGTCAATGGTTTATATTATGGTTTACATTTTAGACCACACATTTTTATAAATTTTGATGATATTTAACATGGCCTTTGTTCATCATTGCAAAATCATGTAGAATATTTCCATTGCCCACTAATTACCTCCTGTTCCATCTATTCTATGACTCCTGGGGATGATCCTCCCTGGCACCGAGGGATTACTACAAAGTACCAACTAGCAATGCAACTGGAAAAAGACCTAAAATAAAAGGAGGAAAAGGTAAAGTCAAATGAGTTTCTATGGCTAAGGGACTTCAAAGTGAGTCAGGTGGTCATCCCAGAGGTAACGCTTATGCACACCTCAGCAGGATCTTATCGACTGCCATAGTGGGTAATAACCCCAAATAGTGGGGTTCCTGAGGGTTCTGGAGACACCAAGGGACTGTGGTTATGGCAGATAGCTCTCAAGTTTGGTGCCTTGCCAGTGGGCCCTGCTTTGGAGTTTGTGCTCCTGAGAATGACAGAGTTGGACTCAGTTAAGGCTTCCCTACACATGGCTCATCTGTCATCTGTCCCTTCTATTTAAACCTATACTTGGTGCCAGAGTTTGTATATGTATATCCAAGACATTGGAATCTCTGGGCTGTCCATTTTCCTGCTGGGTCTTGAGCTTCAGCGGAGTTGCAACACCTACTCTCTTATTCAATGGACTCACCTAGTTCAACTAACAAGGAGGTGAGGATGGACAACCACCATACCAAGGAAATGAGAAAACCTACAACTGCAAGCAAGAGAGTCCCATCCATTGGCTGTATGGGATTGAAGGTCCCTCTCAATTAGAGATGGAGTGGACATCACTATCACAGAATCCTCAGGATTGGGAAATTAACTATGGACTAGAGTGGGTTTACTGGTATTCTATTATAGTTTTATTGTGATTCAACCAATGGAAAATTACAACATTGATGTGGAGGCAGTGGACACTGGAGGCTCTGGGAGCAGGGAGATGGAAAAACATTTGTAACATGGGTTTTTTCTTTGAGATGTGGGAATCATCCTGAATGACATTACAATGACAGATATAGGCCATTTTATATCTTCCCATAACCTACAGAACTGTGTGGGAGAGAGTATAGACTACAATATCAAATATGGTCCATGGTCAGTGGCAATGCCTCAGGATGAATTTATCAATTGCAATGAATGTACCACACTAATGAAGGATGTTGATTATATGGGAGGTGTGAGGATTGGGGCATATGTGAATCCATATATTTTTGTGTAACATTTATGTAGTCTATCTATTAAAAAAATCAAAAATATGTTAAATAAAATATAATATACTTTGAAATCTTTCTAATGTGTAACTTAAAAATTCCCAACATTTGTTGTACTTATGTTATATTTTCTTTTGTGAAATATTTCTTTAATCCCTTTGCTCATTTTAC
The DNA here is from genome assembly GCA_029593785.1 of Cabassous unicinctus. NCBI lineage: Eukaryota > Metazoa > Chordata > Mammalia > Cingulata > Chlamyphoridae > Cabassous > Cabassous unicinctus. Next base: position 4,752 of record JAQZBX010036532.1, read on the forward strand.
TCTTGGGGTGGTCAGTCTGCTTGGTGTAATGGCATTGTAAAATGATACCATTACATTTGTTTGGATAAATTATTTTTGCTTTTTATTATATTTTTCTGTGCATTGAGGGGATGTAGATGGGTTGGAATTCCACCATAACACAGATAGGTTTTCTTCATCAAAGTTTCTCAGTGAAGACCTGAGCTTATGTCTTACAGCTTCCTTCAAGTCTATTTCATCATGCTCTGTCTTTTCTTCTTGAGCAGATTTTATGTATCTGTAAACACAGGTTAGAATTGACTATAGGGGGAAAATTGTATTATCAGGGCACCAGAAACCCAGGAGTTTGTGTGTGTGTGTGTGTGTGTGTGTGTGTCTGTGTGCTTGAGGGGTGACTGTCTGCAAAGCAGGAATATCTGAGCTCATAAATTCCAATATTTGTTTCATATAGTACTGGGTTTGGTTGCAAACTCTCTATAGAGAGGGCAATAAGAATGACTCTATTTAATTTAGGGGGCTACATTTGCAAATAAATTAAGTGCAAGAGGTACATGTGGAGAGGGAATTCTCTATGTCTTGAAGTTTCAGCAGAAGTGAGACCACCTGGCTCTTTAAACTTCTCAGAATCCATCTGTCATACCTGACCCCCTTACTCAATCTCTTGCCACACTTGATTCTTTGGTGACCTTGAACATCCTAAACACATCCTTTCCTTTGGGTCTTTGCTATTGACATTCCCACTGAAGACACAAATGTCCCCACATATCCTAGTTAATCACAATTTCTCTTATGTGAGGTCTCTGTACAATAATTGTCTTGTATGATGATGTTGCCTGAGCACCAAGTGATAAATAACATGACCTCTTTACTTTCCCTTTTTTTAACGCTCTTTCTTTTCCTTGCAGCATGGATAACAATAAGGAATACTCAATTATTTTTTTATTTGCTTATATTCTTTCTCCAGGAAAAGATTGTAGACACTTTTGTTTTCACACTGCATACCCCTTGTTAGACAGTGAGGGACACAAGTTCAGGACTCAATATGCATTCTTCCAATGAATGGATGAATTTCACTTAAAAATCACACAATGTGGAGGAGGCAAGATGGCATCGGTTTAGGAGGACACTCGCTGACTAGCTCTCTAAGGATGGCTGATTGGGGACAGGGTACTGCCTGGGTATCTGTACTGTGGGCCCATGGAGCGAGTAGCGTGGTGCATCTATCTAGAGGCAGCTCGATGACGTGGATTGCTCAGTAGAGATTCATGAGTTTTAACCCTGCCGGTGGAGGTTAACACAGACAGATGAGCCCTACCCTCAGGGAAAAAGGCTGGTTTGAGCTGCAACTCCCTGCGGCATCCCGGCTAGGTGGAGTGTTCTCTGAGAGTGGGAGGATTTGGTGCAGTGTTGAGAGAGCTTTCCTTTTGGTGGATTTTGCTGCCTGGAACCCCTTGCAGTTTGGGGGAATAAAATAGCTGGCATGAAGCAGGACCAGATTGAGGGGAGTGGCAAATCTGATGAGGAAGTTGATTTACCTAGCTGCCCAGGGATATGCCCCAACCACTGTGGGCAACTGGGTAAGAGGGAGCATTCTTCCAGAGGGGGAGGGTTCTGACAGAAGGTGGAGAGGGATTTCCTTTCTGTCAGTTTGGCTTCCTGTACCTCCTCATAGCTTTGGGGAGTAAATGAGCTGGTTTGAAGCAGCTCCAGGTTGAGGGGAGAGGAGAATCTACTGAGGAAACCAGATTTACCCAACAGCCCAGTGATACTCAGGCTTGGCTCTGGGGTGGGGGAGGGAAGTCAGCCATTTTTATTGTTCTGCACTAACTAGCATCAGAACTTCAGCTCCCCAGGGGAGGCCAGGAAGTGAGAAGTGCTTGATTAGTGTCCAGGAGCCTAGTTAGGGTCCCCTCAGTGAAAGGAGTGGTCTAGAAAAGGACATATTTTGGGTCCCTTATGTCGCTAAAAAAATAAAAATAAAAAAGACAGTCACTTCAAAAAATAAAAAAAAGAATTTCTCTTTTTAATTTAGTTTTATAGCCAAAATCTGCCACAAAACCTGAAGAAAGAACCTTGCAGGGCAATTGATTGATAAATATAAGCAGGCTCAAAAGTTCCACAAGGGCCCATGAAGGAGCACTGTTCTTCCTTAGATTTGTTTTACTGCTTGCTTGTGTGGTTGTTTGTTTTTTCTCTGTTTATTTGTTGTCTCCTGAATTTATTTCCTCTGTCCACCCCTCACCCCTGCTTTTTACTTTCATTTTTTTTTTTAATTCAGTGCTGCCAGCTTGTCTCTTCTTTGCTGTGCTTCTGCATCAAGGATTTTGCATTCTTTGCCTATATTGATTTTGTATCCCAAGTTAACTTTTTTCCTTCATCGTCTTTCTGCATTCTGCTTTCTGTTGTGGTTTTTATATACCACGTTTTTCATTAGCCCACAACTTAAGGGTGTCAAATTCTATTCTATCTAATCAGCTTTCTTCTTTTTTTATTAATATTAACTTTTTCCTTTCAGCCCTTTCTTTACTCTTTCTCTCCCTCCTCATCATTCTACCATTCTAAATCATTATATATAAATTCCTCTATTTGGTTTCCCAGTCCACTGTAGGTACTCCACTTTTTTTCCTATTACTCCACACAACCTACATGAACTAAATATCCATTTTTCTAAGTTTTATACAGCACCTCTTCTAACTTTTATCAATACTACTATTATCCTTCTTCCTTTCTCATATCTTTTGATTCCTCTGACCCTAATCTTTTGCCTTCAAGGGAACATAGAAAGAAGCAAGGAAATAAAATAAGAAGAAAAAGTGTCAAAGAGAAAACTTAACACACACACAGAACCACCAGCCGAATAAAACTCTAGAGCAGAGAGAGAAGCTAAGCAACAAAAAAAACTCATCAAGATAAAATGATGACTAGAGGACAACAAAAAATTACAAACCACACAGAGAAACAGGAAGACATGGACTAGTCCAATGAACAAACTAAAAACCAGGAAGTGATGAATAACATTGAACTACTAATCAAAGCTTTCCAAACAAATATCATGGACCAACTTACTGAAGTGAAGGAAGAGATTAAGGGTATTAAGAAGACACTGAAAGAACATACTGAAGAAATTGTAAATATACATAAAAAGAATTTGGATAATATGGTGATCAATGGCACAATCCAAGAAATCAAAAAGACACTGGATTCACATAACTGCAGATTTGAACAGGCAGAAGAAATAATTAGTGATGTGGAAGACAATACAACTGAAATCAAACAGATAGTAGAACAGATAGACAAAAAGATAGAAAAAATCCAGCAGGGACTCAGGGATTTAACCGGCAGCACAAAACACACAAGCATACACATTATTGGATTCCAAGAAGGAAAAGAGAAGGGAAAGGGAACAGAAGGAGTGCTAAAGGAAATAATGGCTGACTACTTCCCAAACCTACTGAGAGAGTTACATGTGCAGAACCAGGAATCTCAGCGCACCCCAAACAGTATAAATCCCAACAGGCCAACTCCAAGGCATATACTTGTCAAAATGCCCAATGTTCAAGACAAAGAGAAAATACTCAAGGCAGCAAGAGAAAAGAGAACCATCACATACAAGGGAAGCACAATAAGATTAAGTGCTTATTTCTCAGCTGAAACCATGGAGGCAAGAAGACAGTGGTATGACATAGTAAAAATACTAAAAGAAAAAATAAAATCTTCTAGCCACAAATTCTCTATCCAGCAAAACTGGCATTCAAAAATGATGGAGAGTTTAAAATAGTCACACATAAACAGAAATTAAGAGAGTATGCCAAGAAGAAACCTGCACTTCAAGATATACTAAAGGAAGTTCTACAAATTGAAAGGATAAAAACAAGGGAGAGACAGTTAGAGGAGAGTTTAAACACAACTAAAAATACAAAAACTGAAAAAAACAATATATGACATACATTAACCCAAAGAAAATATGCCTGAAGTAAGAAATTATTTGCAAGTAATAACACTGAATGTTAATGGATTAAATTCACCACTCAGAGACACAGATTGGTAAAACAGATAAGGAAATATGATCCATCTATATGTTGTCTACAAGAAACCCACCTTTGACCCAGGGATTCAAGGAGGCCGAAAGTGAATAGCTGTAAAACAATTTTCAAGCTAACAATAGCCAAAAAAGGGCAGGAGTAGCTATTCTAATATCAGACAAAATAGACTTTAAATGCCAAACTATTGTAAGAGACAAAGATGGACACTGTAGATTAGTAAAATGTGTAATCTCTCAAGAAGAGAGAACAATCATAAACATTTATGCACCTAATCTGGGTACCTCAAAATACATGAAGGAAACTGGAAAACCTAAGTGGAATAATAAATGCCTCTACAATTATAGCGTGGGAATTTAATACACATTATCATCATTAGACAGAACATCTAGACAGAGAATCAATAAAGAAACAAAGACTCTGAACAATACATAGAGGACCTGAACTTAATAGACATATACAGAACAGAACACCCAAATACAGCAGGATTTACATCCTTTTCGACTGCACATGGATCATACTCCAATATAGACAACATGCTAGGCCACAGAACAACCCTCAATGAATACAGAACGATTGAGATTATACAAAGCAATTTCTCTGACCACAATAGAATGAAATTGGAAATCACTAAGGGCCAGAGAATCAGATTAGGCACAAAGATATGAAAGCTAAACAATACACTCTTTGGCAATCAGTGGGTCAAAGAAGAAATCTCAAAAGAAATCAGTAACTGCCATGAAAATGATGAAAAGAACAAAACAACTTATCAAAATCTATTGAATGCAGCAAAAGCTGTATTGAGAGGCAAGTTCATAACCATAAATATATATATTTAAAAAGAAGAAAGATCTAAAATTGAAGACCTAACAAAAAATTGGAGGAATTGGAAAAACAACAACAAACTAAAGTTAAAGGAAGTAGAAGGTAGGAAATAACAAAGATTAGAGCAGAACTAAATGAAATAGAGAATAAGAAAGCACTAGAAAAAACAAACAAAACCAAAGGCTGTTTCTTCGAGAAGATTGATAAAATTAACAAACCCTTAGCCATACTAACAAAGAAAAAGAGAGAACAGATGCAAATACACAAAATAAGGAATGAGCAAGGGGATATCACTACTGACCCAACAGAAATAAAGAGTATCCTAAGAGGATACTTTGAAAAATTATATGCCAACAAGAATAATAATTTAGAGGAAATGGACAAGTTTCTAGAAACTCACAAGCAGCCTACATTAATGAAAGAAGAAATTGATGACTTCAAAAGTCCAATTACAAGTAAAGAGATTGACTCAGTCATCAAAAACCTCCCAACTAAGAAGAGCGCAGGACCAGATGGCTTCACAGCTGAATTCTACCAAACATTCCAGAAAAAGTTAACACCAATTTTGCTTTAGCTCTTCCAAAAATTAGAAGAAGAAGGAATATTGCCTATCTCATTCTATGATGCCAACATTACCCTGATACTAAAATCAAACAAAGATACCACAAGAAAAGAAAATTATCGACCAATTTCTCTAATGAACCTAGATGCTAAAATCCTCAACAAAATACTTGCTAATCACATTCAACAACATATCAAAAGGATTATACACCATGACCAAGTGGGTTTCCTCCCGGGTATGCAAGGATGGATCAATATAAGAATACCTATCAATGTAATACACCACATAAACAGATTGAAAGAAAAAAATCACATGATCATCTCGATAGATGCAGAAAAAACATTTGACAAAATACAGCACTCTTTCCTGATAAAAACACTGCAAAAATAGGAATAGGAGGAAACTTTCTGAATATGATAAAGGGTATGCCAGATAAACCAAAGCTAACATCATCTTCAATGGTGAAATACTAAAAGCCTTCCCTCTGAAATTGGGAACAAGACAAAGATGTCCACTATCACCACTCCTATTTAACATTGTGTTAGAAGTACTTGCTCGAGCACTGAGGCAAGAAAAAGATATAAAAGGTGTCCAGATTGGAAAAGAAGAAGTAAAAATTTCATTATTTGCAGACAAAATGATCCTATACATAGAAAGCCGTGAAAAATCTACAACAAAGCTTCTAGAACTTATAAACAAATTCAGTAATGTTGCAGGCTATAAGATCAATGCTCAAAAATCAGTAGCATTTCTGTAACCAATAACGAGCATTCTAAGGAGGAAATCAAGAAAAAAATACCATTTACATTAGTAACTAAAAGAATCATATACCTAGGAATAAATTTAACTAAAGATGTAAAGGACTTATATACGGAAAACTACACAACACTGTTACAGGAAATCAAAGAAGACTTAAATAAATGGAATAATACTCCCTGTTCATGGTTAGGAAGACTAAACCTCATCAAGATATCTATCCTACCCAAATTAATCTACAGATTTAAAGCAATCCAATAAAAACCAATGCTGTATTTTTTAGGGAACTGGAAAAACTAACTAGAAAATATATTTGGAAAGGTAAGAGGCCCCAAATTGCCAAAGACATATTGAAAAAGAAAACTGAATTTGGAAGTATCACATTATCTGCCTTTAAAACATATTACAAAGCTACAGCACTCAAAACTGCATGGTATTGGCACAATGACAGACATACTGACGAATGGAACCGAATTGAGAGTTCTGATATAGGTCCCTGCATATATAGTCATCTGATATTTGACAAGGCCACCAAGGCCATTCAGTTGGGAGAGAATGGCCTCTTTAAAAAGTGGTGCTTGGAGAACTCAATATCCAAAACAATGAGAGAGAAATACATCTCACACCTTATACAAAAATCAACTCAAGATTGATCAAAGATCTAAATATAAGTGCCAAAACTGTAAAGACTTTGGAAGATAATGTAGGGAAGCATCTACAGAACCTTTTAATAGGAAACAGTTTTATGAACTTCACAGCCAAAGCACGAGGAGCAGAAGAAAAAATAGATAAATGGGATCTCCTCAAAATTAAAAACTTCTGCACCTCAAAGGATGTTATTAAGTAAATAAAAAGACAGCCTACCCAATGGGAGAAAATATTTGGCAACCATATATGATAAGAGCCTAATATCCTGCATATACAAAGAAATCCTTCACCTCGAAAATAAAAAGACAAACAACCCATTTAAGAAATTGGCAAGTGAATGGAAAAAACACTTCTCCAAGGAAGGAATAGAATTGGCTAAAAGGCACATGAAAAAATGCTCAACATCACTAACTATTAGGGAAATGCAAATCAAACTACATTGTGATACAATCTTACACCCATCAGAATGGCAACTATTAAAAAAAACAGCAAACTATATGTTTTGGAAGGATATGGAGGAATAGGAACACTCATTCACTGCTGGTGGGATTGTGGAATGGTCCAGTCACTATAGAGGATGGTTTGGTGGGTCCTCAGAAAAGAAACAATAGATCTTTCATATGATCCTGTGATTACACTGCTGGTTATATACCCAGAAGAATTGAAAGCAAAGACACAAACAGATGTTTACACACCCATGTTCATAGCAGCACTGTTCACAATTGCCAAAAGTTGGAATCAGCCCTGGTGTCCATCAAAAGATGAATGGATAAACAAAATGTTGTACATACAAACAGTGGAATATTTCTTACCTGTAAGAAGGAATAAAGTGCTAACACATGGAAAAACATGGATGAATCTTGAAGACCTTATGTTGAGTGAAGCAAACAAAGCATTGAAGGATAAACAGTATATTTTCTCTCTAATACGAATTGAGGAAAGCAGGCAGTCTCTGAGAACCATTTTCTGAAAGATAGGTTAATAATGGAAAGAAAGAGCACAGAAAGTTGTGAGCCATCATGCATATTGATATAATCTATGGTTAAGTGCTAGAGTATAGTTGCATATTGAAGGATAGGACAGGTGGCTAGTGACATTAATGGGTTTGGTGGTGCAAGGTTGACTGGTGGGAAGATTAGGAAGGGTGGGTTATAATACCCAGGATACTGGAGGGAGATTTGGGAAGGGGACTAGGTGAACATGGGATTTGTGCTTATGATGTTGAAAGTGCAGGGGTGGGAATGCTCTTACGGCAGCATGACAAGGTAGTCTCACTGGTTTGGGCATAGGTTGGGGGCGCATTCAGGAAGGGGTACATCTAGAGTAGGCTTTTGGGGATTGTGTGAGTGTTCATCGTGTCATAGTATGTTGTGTTGGGGAGTGGAGACCCACATGGTGAGTGGGAAGGAGATGAACCCCATCTTTGGGAGGACCAATTCACCCAGAAACAGACAGGTGGCTGTTTCTAAGGAGCAAGGGTGGATCCTAATAGGGGAGGACAATCAGTGTATCAAGACCCCTTGTTGCATGTAACTATTAATCGGGTCATCCAATGAGTCAAGACAGGGGAGTGTCATGAGCCGTATGGGTAGGGGAGGAAGGAATAGAAAAGATCAAACAGTGGGTATTTAGTGGTCATGGGAAATGTTTTTCATTACCTTACAGTAATGGACACAGGACATTGTAAATATCATGAAAAATTATTAAATTGTACCATCTAAATTGTAAACTATACTGTAAACCATTGACAGTGTTTAGTAGCTATGCTTCACTATCTGTATAAGAGTTATAACAATGCTACCATCCAAATAAAAAACGTTTTAATATGGGGTGAGGAAAGAGAAAGGAGTTTGAGTATATGGGAGTCTCTAGTATTCTGTGTGTGACTTTGCTGTGACCTAAAACTTCTTTGAAAATCAAATGAAAATTCGGGAGACACTGGGGAGTGAGACAGGGCAGGTGCAACAGTACAGACTGGACACCTGATAATGCAGTGATAAAAGGAAAAATGTTAAAAAAGTTTTTTTAAATTTATTTATTGTTTTTTTCCCATTTTTAGAATATCCCAATACTTTCATTTTACTTCTATAGTTTTTTTTTTTAAGTTTCCATGTGTTTATCTCTTATATTTAAACGTATCTTTATTATTTCATTTCCTATTAATTGTATTTGGCGATTATATGGGCTTCATCTTCAAGGAAGGTGTGGATCACAGAAGGGTTACAGAGGGGGCAGGAGGGGATCATTGTTGGGGGGTGTCTGGAATGGGGGTTTTGTGGGAGGAAGTTCACCTGAATATACATTAAAGATACAAAAAATTGTTCTAATGATCAAGGGGTGGGGCATGGTCACAATGAGTAGATAATCGCTTAATAAATGAGGGAATACTGAATTACCAGTGTGGAGAGCTCTGCCACATCCTCCATGGGAGCAGAAACAATCCCCCGAGTGCAGGGGCAGTGTCTGGCAAAGGAGGAGGGTCCACTGATGGGTTCTTGTTATTGATGACTAGCCTTACTAGTCTTTGCTCTTGTAATTGAAACTTAGCCTACTGTTACAGGGTGCCTAAAGGTTGCCACTTGAGAGCCTCCTTGTTGCTCAAATGTCGCCTCTCTCTAAGCCAAACTCAGCATATGAATGCATTACCTTCCTCCCAGCATGGGACATGTCTCCCGTGCATGAGCCTCCCTGGCAATGAGGGATCAATACCAAGTGCTGACTGGAAAAAGACCTTGAATAAAAGGGGTAAAAGGTAAACACAAATGAGTTCATGTGGCTAAGAGACTTCAAAGAATTTCGGAAGGTCATCCCAGAGGTAACTCTTATGCACAGCTCAGTAGGATCTCATAGAACACTAAAGTGGATATCATCCCACACAGAGGGTTTCCTGAGAGATCTGGAGACACCCAGGTCTTCTATAATGGGGGATAGCTCCAGAGATTGATGCCTTATCAGTGGCCTCTACTTTGGAATCTGTACTTCTGACAGAGTTATACTCAAATAAGTCCTCCCTGCACATGGTTCATCAGTCCCTTCTATTCAAACCTATATGTGATGCAGGAGTTTGTAGATGTACTTTCAGAGAATGGAGCCTCTGGCCTGCCCATGTGCCAGCAGTGCCTGGAATCTCAGTGGAGCTGCAACTCCTACTCTACAGCTCAATGGACTTACCCAAGTCACCTGGTGAGGAGACAATGATGGACAATGGCCATCCCAGGGAATGGAGAGAGCCTGCAGCTGCAGGCAGGATAATCCTATCCACCATATCCATGGGATATAAGGCCCCTCTCACTTGGAAGTGGAGTGGACTTCACCATCCCAAACTCCTCCGTATTGGGGGAAGAGCTATAGACTAGAGTGGACTTAATGGTATTCTGTTGTAGACATAATGTGATTCAAGCAATGGAAGAAATTACAACAATGTGGTGGAGCCAGTGTCCCCTGGGTGCTTTGGGGGCAGGGAAGGGAAAAGCAGTTGTAATACAGGTGCTTTTTCAGAATTTGGGAATTATCCTGAGTGACAATACAATGGCAAATATAGGCCATTTTGCATCAGCACATAACATGTAGAACTTTGTGGGAGAGAGTGTGGTCTACAATGTGAACTATGGTCCATGCTTAGTGGCAAAGCCTGAGGATGTGTATATCCATTGCAGGTAATGTGCCACACTAATGAAAGATGTTTATGTGGGATGTTATGGGTGATGTGGGAGGTGGGGAACATGGAAATCCCTGTAATTTTTGTGTAACATTTATATAATCTAAGCATCTTTTAAAATACATATATAAAGATGGGAAATATTAAAAAAATCATACAATGTGTAGCTCTTTGGGAAATTAGCTGAAAGTGGGACAGAGATGTTTAGTCAGAGATTGCTCAAAGAATCCTCTGAAAGGGGATCAGTTTCATAAACAAAATCTAGAAATTAATTTCTTCTCTGCAAAACATAAATTTTGGATATGTTACTAAGTCCCATATCTTTGAATATTAGTTATGTCCTTTCTCTATTTCTGGATAGTCACACCAACCACATGGAGCCAGGGAATGAAACATGAATTCTAGACACTCTTCTTTTGGGATTCTCAGAGGAACCAGAATTGCCATCTTTAGTCTTTGGCCTGTTCCTGTCCATATTTATTGCCACCATTTCTGGGAACCTGCTCATCTTCCTGGCCACCATCAATGACTCCCACCTCCACCGACCCATGTACTTCTTCCCCTCCAACCTGTCTTTTTCTGGCATCTGTTTTATCTCTACCACCTCTGCTAAAATGCTGGTGAACATCAAGAAACACAGGAGTTTGATAACCTATGTAGGTTGTCTCACCCAGATGGACTTTTTAATGTTATTTGAATTGTAGACAACATGCTCCTCACTGCATTGGCCTATGACAGCTTTGTGGCCATCTGTCCCTCCCTGCATTACATGGTCTTCATGAACACCCAGCTCTGTGTCCTTCTAATTCTAGGTTCCTGGATAGTAAGTGCTCTGTATTCCTTGTTAGAAAGTTTAATGGTTTTGCGACTATCATTTTGTAAACACAAATCCCCCACTTTTTCTGTGAATATAATCAAATCGTCCAACTTGCCGGTTCTGACGTTTTCTTCAATGACATAGTGATGTATTTTGCAGCTGGGCTGCTGGGTGGATGACCATTTATTGGCACCAATTTCTCTTATTCTAAGATTGTTTCCTTCACACGTGCAATCTCATAAGCTCTGGGAATTCCATAGCATTTTCCACCTTTGCATCTCATCTCACAGTTGTCTCCATATTTTACTCTATGAGTCTAGGAGTGTACCTTAGTTCTTTTGCATTGCATAATGTACATGCAAGTGCACCAGCCTCGTTGATGTATGTTGTGTGCATACACATGTTGAATCCCTTCATCTACAGTCTGAGGATTAATGACATAAAGGAGGCTTTGTAAAGAATTGTTCGTGGAAAGCCATAAAATGTTCTTTTTTTTTTAGTTAGCCAGTAAAAAAAAATAATTAACAAATGGGGGAAAGAACAGAGATTGATTAGAAATGGGAGAGAAAGATGTAAATACAAAACAAGATTTGGTGGGGGCTCCTCTAGGCAGAGAGAGGTCATAAAATATTCTTGTTCCTGGATTTGAAGAAATGCTGTGATTGCAGGGATCAAAGACTCAGAGACAGAAATTATGATTCTTCTAAATTTCTTGAATTAGGACCTATATTAGAAGGCTCAGATATGACCTTAAATATGTTGAAGCAAAACTTTAAATAGCTCATTCTATTTCCAAAGAAAAGAATTGCTTCAGACAACTTATATCTACACATTAAGTAAGAAATCTTGGTTTCCATTTTCATGATGTTTTATGCAGTGGAGGACAGGACTGAGTTGCATGTTCTATATTTTGTTAATGGAAAATAAATAAGAATTTTTCCATTCCTGTAAACAACATACCTGCCCTTGCTCATTTCTTCTTAAACATTGAAGGTTTCTTAGTGAACAATCTGTTTATTGACTATATGATCCAAAATTTTAGCCTTAATGTTTAAAATTCCTTTCAATCATCTTGATGAAAGGATGACTTAAAGAAGAGCTTGAAATCATGTACAGCAATTTCCGTGGGATTGGTATATTCTGAGTCAGTGCACAAGTTATTTCTGAACAAACCTGCATGCATGTCCTTTCAACATCTACTTCCTACCCACAATGGAAAGTCAGAAATAGTATTTTTTTAATACAATTATCTGAAATCGCCTGGAATAACAGTGTGATCATGAAGGCTGTCTTCAAATATCTGAAAGAATCCTAAAATGTAGCAGCTGGTTATTCTGATCATATCAGTTAGCTCTTGTTGCATAACAGGCCATCCCAATATAAATGGTTTAGGAAAAAGCTTTTATTACTGTATCCGTGTATGGATTGGATTTGTGTTGCTATTAGCAGAGCTCCACATGGGCTGTATTCAGCTGTTTCAGCAGGTAAGGCTTTGCCGATTCTGGTCTGACCCACTTTTATACTTGTTTCTGTGCTGGATAGATGATGGGTTTGGGTGGCCTTTACTAGGAAAACTGGTTATTTGCTGCACATGTTCCAAAATCTTCCAGCAGGTAGGCTGGAGTTATTCAAATGCAAAATCAGGGTTCCAGAAATAACAGGAGAAACACTTCAAGACTTTTTTTAAAAAAAGATTTATTTTACTTATTTATTTCTTCCTACTCCCTCATTGATTGCCTTCATTGTGTCTGTTTCATGTGCGCTGGTCTTCTCATTTTGGGTGGCCCTGGGAACCAAACCCGGATCTCCCTTGTGGGAGGGAGCTTAATCACCTGAGCCACCTCCAATCCCTGCTTTGTTTTTTTGTCTTATCGTGTTTCCTCACTTTGTCTCTTGGTTGTATCATCTCTCTGCACCATCTTGTTGTGTCAACTCACCATGCCAGCTTGTCACATCAGCTCACTGTCTTGCATGACTTCTCCAGGAGGAACCAGGAACCGAACCCGGATCTCCCATGTGGTAGGCAGATGCTCAGTGGTCTGAGCCACATTTGCTTCCCTCAAGGCTTCATGAAGCATGCTGACACTCCCAGTATACACTCTTGGCTAAAATAAATAAGATAATTAGTAGTCAAGACCAGAATCAAAAGTAGGAGCTCTATAGTTCTATTGAAAGAATATGGATTCAGAGAAAATTTGATAATTGAAACCATCTCTGCAAACTTTCTACCACACATATAAACTACTAATCATCAAAGTTCTATCAGAACTATCAAGACCCAAGTCTTCCACATCTACATTCAATAGCTGTGTTTATTTCTTGATGAAGAAAGTGAGAGCCTAACTATATATTTATTAAACAGATTCAGAATATCATGACTCCCTCAAATGAACATATTACCTCCCTTCCCCTTATTTCCAATTCTTTATTCCTGGGCTAAGAAAAATTAAACCAGAATAACTGTGCATAAAATACACCACTGCACTGCCAACAACGTGCATTGGTGTTTAAGTATCTCTTCAAGTTATTTTAATATATTCTTTCAGTTATTTTAGGTATATACTGAGTAATGGTATTGCCAGTTCATGTGTAATTGTATACTTAGCTTGCTGAGGAGTTGCCAAACCATCTTCCACAGCAGCGGCACCATTTTACATTTCCCACCAGCAATGAATGAGTGTCCTTTTTTCTCCACATCCTCTCCAACCCTTGTTATTCTCTGTTTTATTTTTAATATCAGCTATTCCAATAGTTGTGAAATATTATCTCTGTGATTTTAATTTGCATTTCCCTGATGACTAATGATACTGAGCATCTTTTCAGTAGGTTGCTGGCCCTTTCTATACCTTCTTTGGAGAGATGTGTGTCTCATTATTTAATTGGGTTGTCTTTTTGTTTTTAAGTTGAAGTGTTTCTTTATATATTCTGGAAATTAAGGCCTTATAGGATGTTTGGTTTCCAATAATTTAACCCATTGTGTAGGTTTTCATTTTACCTTGATGATAAAATTCTTTGAGACACAATTTTTTTTAATTTTAATTTTTAATAATGCTTTGGGTGTAAAGTCTAAGAAATCATTGTCTAACACCAGGTCCTGAAGATACTCTCCCATGTATTCTTCTAGGAGTTTGATAATTCTTTTTCTTTTTTTTTTAATTTTTTAATTTTTTTTTAATTTTGGGTAAAAATCAAATTTTTCACAATACATACCAATATTTGTAAAATGATATATACTGATATTTAAGTCTTTGATCCATTTGTGGTTGATTTTTGCAGAGTTTGAGGTAAAGGTCCTTTTTTTTCAAATTGTGATAAAATTCTTGGCTAGTAGTTGTTTCCTTTCTGCACTTTAATTATTTCAACTTATTGCCTTCTGGCCTCAAAGTTTTCTGGTGAGTAATTGGCACTCAATCTAATAGGGTCTCCATTTTACATCAGATGTTGTTTTTCTCTTGCACCTTTCAGAACTCTCTCCTTGTCCTCTGCAATTGATTTCATGATCAATATATGAAGGGATGTATTTTTATTCATATTTATACTGTTTGATAGTCTCTGGGCTTCTTGGATGTGCATATTCACATCATTTGCTAAGTTTGGGGAGTTCTCTGTCATTATTCCTTTGAATATTGCTTCTGGTCCTTTCTCTGTTTTCCTTCTGGGACATCCATAATGCGTATATCAGTGTGCTTGGTGGTGCCCCAGGGATGTCAGGCTATTGTAGCTTTTAATAATTCTATTTTCTTTCTACTTCTCAGCCTTTCTCATTTTAAATATCTTATCTTTGAGTTCTCTGATGCTTACTTTTGCCAGCTCCAATCTGCTCTTGAAATCCTCCTGAGCATTTTTCATTTCAGTTATTGTGGTCTCCAATTCCAGTAGTTATCTTTGGTTCCTTTAAGAATCTTCTATCTCTTTGCCTTCACTCTCAGGTTGGTCATTCATTGCTTTCCTGATGTCCCTTAGTTCTTTTTCTGTATTTTCCTTCATCTCTTTGAGCATTTTTAAGAAGTTTTTTTCAGTGTCTTTGTTTGCCATGTGCACATTCTGTTGTTCTTCAATGATGTTTCCTGGATTTTTATCCTCTTCCTTTTAATGGGCCCTCATTTCATGATTCTTTGTTTGTCTTGTATTCTTTGTTGCACACTGTACATTTTAATATTTAAAAATGTTAATTCTGGAGTTTATTCCCTAAGATTCTGTTTCTTATTTTTGTAACCAGCTGGTGATAAGACAGAAATTTTCCTGAGACTAAGCCCTCCAATCAAGAAGTTCTGCCCAAGGCAAATGCAATTTTTGGGTTTCTGACCTGTTCTAGGCTTTAGATTGGTAGTTGTTCTGTAGCTCCCTATTTTTCAAGAGGAAGACTTCACTCTTCCCAGTGTTTGAAGCTTGTTTCTTAAACTCCTATCATTGTCTTAATCTGCTTTGCCTGTAGGGCAAATTCTGGAAGAAGGGCCATGCTTCAGAGGACTTACACAGATCAGTTTTTCCCAGCCAAAACAGAGCCAGGGACCCATGAAGATCATTCAGACCAGCTCTGAAGTACCTTGAGCAGGGAATAAAGAAGAACCAATAGCTTTTCTGATGGAGAACATTGAAGCAGTGGTGCCTTCAGAGCTCAGCGTCCAGAGAGATGAATTTGCTAATCAAAAGCTGTGATCAGTGATTGGCCATGCCCATGCTGTTCTTCAGGAAGCAAATATTTATGTCCTTTTCTGTCATCAGCAAGCTAGCCAGAGTCTGGACCCTGTGATAGCCTGAAATGAGAGAGTGGAGTGGGCACTGGGAGCTTTATTGCAGAGAGAGCAATTTACTGATCTTTACCATAATTTTTCAGCTTCTTCTTCCTGTTTTTCCCTGGATGCTGTTCAATGTTTTTCTGGTCTCTAGATTTTCAAAATAATTATTTAAGACAGTTCCTGACTGTTTACTAGTTTTTCTGGTGGGAGGACTGAACCCTAGAGTTTCCTACTCTCCCATCTTCCCACATCCTCCTCCTAAATGGTTTAAGAGATGATATTTTGGGAGCCCAAATAAATGAACACTCAAAGGTTTTCAAAGTCAGTGGGATTTTTTTATTTAGAAATTTCAAGGGGTGTCCTCCTTCCATGTATTTGTTCTCTTCAATGAAGAATCCATAGCTTAACTAGTGAATAAATTTATCATAAAATTACATCACAAATTTTTTAAAAAATAGCTACCTTTTTCATTTACATTGGTTTATGCTTTAAAATTCTGCCTTTCCTTTGGTCTTACCCTCTGTTCCAGATCCACTCTTGGACTTGTCAGAAAGACAAAATATATTAATGTGTATTTTCACCATTGTTAGGTCTTTGCATGTTGTTTTACTTTTCTACGGCTGCTGTAACCATGTACCACACAGTGGTCATCTTGAAACAAAAGATAAGTTTCTGATCTTTTACAGTTTTGGAGGCCAGAAAGTTGTATTTCAACATGGAGTTAGACAGTCCTGGGGATGAAGAAAAGAAAAGAAAGACTGAGATCAGGGGACCTCACTCCATGTGGAATGCAAGCAAGTTTATTTAGGCTGAAGCTGCTTTTTATACTACTGGACTGATAACTAAAGTAGGGTGTCATTCGCTAGTTCCTCATTTCTTGGCATTTAAGAGTGCTGTCGGTTCCTGTATTTCTAGATAATCTTTCTTAGGAATTCATACAATAACTTTTTAGTGGTAAGTACATTCTGCTCTGCTTCCTCCTGCTGATGTCTGCAATATGCAGTGTCCTTGGAGACATTTACCAATGTTTCTCTGCCAGCAAGCATGCTTTCTAAATGCTTAACCCTGTATGCTAATGCTCTCAGCATATTTCCATCAGCAGAAGTCTGAAATCAAGGGTCAGCAAGGTTGTGTTCCTTTGTAACCTGGAGGGGAGACTCTGTTTCCCAACTTCCTCTTCTCTCTCCTGGGGTCCCAGCATATGCATCTCAGACAAGGTACCACTTGATACTGAAGCTGCTGGTCCATGAACCTCACTTGGAATAATGAGGTATTAGAAGGAGTTGATCTTTGTCACCATCACATTCTTTTATTAATGGAGGTTATATATTTCCTGATTGTGCCAAGATACACTCTGCACCATTATATTAGGGTTTAGATGGATACCTATTTGACATGAGTATCAAACACTCAAGGTGAGTCATCCAACCTATTCTCTCTGATATGGTGGTAATTCATCAGTGGAAAGAGGATGCACTTGGTGGAGACAGGCGCTTGTAATAGCTGGAATAAGTGAACATCTTGACCTATATCATGAATTTAAATATCAACCAGCACTTAATAATGTATACACAAGGGTTTCCAGTCTCATCCTGGGATCTACTGGGCAGTTTTTACATTCCTTCCAGGAAATCAGAAAATGCTGCTGTGTGGAGATTGCATTTGAAATGTAAATAGATGACAGAGAAGATGGAATTGGAAAGAGGAGGGAGCTCCTTTGAGGTATTAGTTCCATTCGTGGCAGGACATTGCTGGTATTGAATATGATGATTAAGAAGAGAGGGGGGAACTGGGGACCACAATTTCACAAGCCGAGATGTAATGAACTTTTGGATCCTTCAACCCACATGTGACAGAGTCCCCAAGGAAGCACAAAGGAAGTGGTTAAGACCCACCCCAGTCAGGAACCATAGCAGGAAACATGGTAGAAAAGGTTTCTCAGGACACTTTTTTCTATCTTTTTGCAACAAAGATAGAAATATCAACTTTCAGGGACAGCAGAATGGAAGATGGTGAACAACAAAGAAAAATGAACTCTTTCAGAGGAGCTCATACACAAACTGTAAAGTGGTGTGGAGATAAAATGAATAACCTCTTTGAAGAAGTGTCTGCAATGATCCCTGACAAAATTCCACGGCACATAAACTGGACAAACTTAGTTTTTAGAATGGCTCTTGAACACTTGAAATTTTTATTGGACATGACAAATTCTAATGTGGGAGATAATTATAGAACTTTATTTATTCAGGATCCTGACTCAGACACTGAATCCTTAAGACTGCAGCAGGTTTCCTATTTTTTTTGGTTGTGAAAGATGAAAAAATTAACTTCATTCCTAAATCAGTCTCCCAGATGCCTAATCATGATCCAGCTAGCTTGATGGAACAAAGATTATTTGAGTTCTTACATCCAAATCACGTTGCCAAATAAATAAACAACTTTTTTTTCTGATATTTCATCAAGATAGCAGCTGTCAGATTCCAGAACTAGTTGGCAGGTTCACAGTAATTTCTACACTGGATGGACGTGTGTGTGTTCTGGCTCAATATCCTTTTGTTGTTGAATAAAGAGTTGTAAAGTTTCTGTCAAAGAAGAGCATGAAGTCTTAACTAACTCAAAGAAAAAAGATCAAAGAAAATTTGGTACTATCCACTGCACTGGCTACTTCAGAAGCTGGTCACCAAATGATGTTGGAGTGGAATAAGAAAGGAAATATAAGAAAGAAAGCACTTTTTCTTATTTTACCTGCCTTGTTACCATTGGAAGATTACATCCATATATCATACACTGAACAGTGGGGAGATTAAAGTCAAACCAACTCAGTTTACCACTCAGTTTGTCATAAGTGGAAAATTTCTCTATGTTGGTTCAAGGGCAACAGCAATTTTAGAACCCATGGCTCAGGAAATTTTGGGGACTTCATTTTATGAAAATTTTTCATCAAGGAGACCATAATGATTTGACTGACAAGCAAAAGCAGTTCCACAGAGTAAGGAGAAAAAATATTTTACAGATAACTACAAATTCAGAGCAAAAGATGCCTCTTTTGCAACTTTAAAAATCCAGTGACTTAGTTCCACAAATTCTTGGACCAAAGAAATGTACTATATCGTGTCTGTCCACACTTGAGTCTTCAGAGATAGTGAGACTAGAAAAGTATCACTTCCCTGCAGCTCTCAGTCCTCAGAATAATCCTCTAGACAGTCTTCTAACACGTAAGGAATGTCTACAGGAATATTACTTGGTATTGGTAGTACCAGGACAGACATTGCAAATGAAATTGTTTTTCATCTCTTGGCAATTCAAATCCAACAGATTCAATGAAAGACACTTCCACTGGAAACTGCAGAATGATGACCTCATGAAATCCTTCTGAAATATGGGAGTTGAAG
>JAQZBX010036533.1:0-24143 GCA_029593785.1 Cabassous unicinctus
TTTTTTTTTTAACACTTTGAAGAACAGGATTATAATTTTAAATCCCCTTGATGAGTTAGAAAAAATAAACTGCCAGTAATGGCAAGCTGCTTTTTTCGACAACTAACTTCTTTGTACTGCAAATGTAGAGAAAAGAGCTGATTAAATACTAATGATAAGACAGGAAAAGCTCAGGGGTTATTGTATTTTTCCTATACATCAACAATATCATTATAATGTCCTAAATATTATGGGGAGTTTGCAGAAGCATATGGAGCAAAAGAAGAATTTATAATACCAATTCATGCAGTTTTATACATCCATTCACTCAATAAATATTGAGAACCTACTATGTGTCAGTAGATATTTTTCCTGAGCGCTAAGCTCAGGAAAATACAAAAGAACACAAAGAAGCCAGTTTCTTGCTCTGTAAGAGCCTATGCAATTAAAAACATTTTACCAATGCAGTAAAATTTATGGAAGGGGAATAGAAAGTACTAATAGTACAAGTAGGAGGTCAAAGACACGGGAGAAAGTTCCCCGTAGCCTGACACTTAAAGAAAGTGTGCATGGGTATATGTGCATGTGTGTGCATGTGCATGTGCATGTGTGTGTGGAGGGGAAGGTAGGCAGGGAGAGAAAAAAGAGGTTCCACGGAAAGACTGAACTGTTCAAAGTTGAATATGGCTGTGGTCTGCAGGAGAGATGGAGAGTATGGGGTTTGGAGATAAGGCTAAAATATAACCAGAAGCAGATATTGGAGGACGTTTTGAGCCTTAGAGACACTAAAGCTGTCTTTTAAGGGGAGGTCACCGAGGCATTTTTGAGCCAGGAAATAATCCCCAGTCTTGATGTCTTGACACTGTGTGGTTTATTAAGGAAATATCTACTTTGTGATATTTGTACCTGGAGAAGATTTTTAGAAAGAGTATTGCAAATGAGCAAGTTAAAAATAAGAGGTTGTAGTTTTTAAAAGAAAATATGTAATGTTTCATATTCTATGAGAGGGCTTCTCAAACTATCTGTGGTGTGGGCCTAGTTTTCTCTTTTTTCTTGCCTTTTCCCTCCTATCTATCACAGACTGACACTTTTATGAATACAATAAAGATGAATTACGAAGAAAATAAACTAAAGAAAACAGACATACAAAGTACAAGTCTCGATTTTTTATTATTTGATTCAACAGACATAAAATTGCATTTCCGTAAGTATAATCAGAACAAGCATAACATAGGGAGAGAGGAAAGTATCACACAAACTGTACACCTTGCTCATTGATTGTGTATGTAGCTATTAAATTTTTTATATTTATCTCATTACAAACCAATAAAAACAGGTTACAGACCACACTTTAAGGGAGTTTTGCTCTAGGAATTAGTTTATACACTGATAATGACGTAAATACATTTTCCAATTTTTAAGGGTAAGAAAAAAGGAGCAAATTAAGTTCAGCAAGGGGTATTGAATACCATGTGGAGAGGTGGGGAACTGAAAAAGGAAAGAAGGAAAATGAGAAATTCCTAATTTTCTTTTTTTTTGCCCGTAAAGCTCAATTATTATCAAGGAACGTTAAAATTCCTCTTTCATTGGACACTAAATGGCTTTGGTGCCATTTTGCCTGTCATGGAATCCATATAAGCCCAGGCAAATTGCATTGACATATTCTTGCAGGCACTAAGAATCAATGAGTTTGCCTTTTATTTTTTTCTAGAACATTATGTTTTTGTGGTCATGTTGAACAGTAAATCTACATTACTCAGTCGACTTCTATACTCTGCATTCTGAGAAAGCACAGCATGTAAAAAGGGTGACTATTCAATTAATATTTGCTTTTGATACTTTATATGATAAAAAGCAGGAAAGGGATTTTCAAATGAGCAGCTAAACCAAATGACATATGGGTGCCATGGAAGTTAGAAAATTAAATACAGTCCAGCAACAAAATTCATTAATTTGAAAATACTCTATTTTTCCTCAGACATTTGTATTTTACTCATTACTTCAAACTACTTTTATTGAACAACTACTCTAACTCTGTAACTGTTGGGAGCTAGGATTAAAGAAAACTTGAGCCCATATGGGGAAATTCCTCATACTCTTGGGAAAAGTGGACTAAAATATCCATATATGTATTTGAAATCTAATGTGTTAACCATTGAAGAAACAAGTGTCTATAATAGAAGTTTAGTTTAAGGAAAGGCTTTTGAAGTCTTTGCCACCCCTTCCCAAGGACTAAATGGATATCACTGTGAAAAGTCTGGGGCTCTGCAGTATAAAAGAATCAATATATGTATTTTAGGGCTTACCACAAATTCCCAAGCTCATTTCATTTTCTCCAGCCCATATCCTTTTTTTTAATTTGTAAAATTTTATTTTATTTTTTATATAAGTGTTACAAATCACTCTGTTAACACAGGATAATAACTACAATAACAATAAATCTGCTTTGGTCCTTGGTTACACTCCCCCTTTATATTTGTTCATTCCTCAATCCTGAAGAATTTGGGATGATATCCACTCTGAATTTTTTAGGCTGGGAATGGAGTTAGATATTATGGGGCAGAGGAAAGGAATTGTTTTGTTTGCAATTGAAGATACTCCTTGTTTTGTGGAGGGGACTTGTCCACCATCATCATTATTTTAGTTGCCCAGGGCAAGCCCAAAGAACTAGACAGTAGGTTTTGACTGCAACTCTGCTGGGTTTCAGGTCACAACTGGTGTATGAACAATCCAAAGATTTAACTCTATGAAAAATATATTTAATAAGTACATTGAAACTTATAAGTTCAAATAAAAGGAGTAGAAGAATCATGATTAGGGGAATTATAAATGAGTCTAATTATGTTATATTGGGGAAAGAGATTTTCACATTCCCAAGCAGGACCCACCAAGGGGATGTTGATTTTATGAGGCTTTGTGGCTTGCCTATTGTGTCTGGACATTCCTAGAGCCCCTGGGAGCACTTTTTTTGCTTGAGGCTTTGTTTGTGGCAGTTTGTGAATTTTGCCTGAGACCTGCATAAGCATAACCTCTAGAATGGCCTCCTGACTCCTTGAAATCTTTTAGTCATAAAAACTCTGTTTGATTTAATGTTTCCCCTTTTGGTCAAGGTCTTTTCCCAAATGCATCACTGATTAATGTTTGGTAATAATTCCTCAGTACCAGGGAGGGTCATTCCTGGGAGTCATGTCCCACATCAGGGGGAAGGTAGTGAATTTCTTTGCAGAGTTTGACTTAGAGAAAGGTCACATTTGAGTAACAAGGAGGTTTTCAGAAGGCAAAGCAATAATTATAATTAAGCTTAGTTTCATACTTACAAGAATAAAGTTCATAAGTACAAGCATTAATATTGAGGGCTTGTCCAGCTAATATTTTCTAACAGGCTATCCCAATCTTTGCTTTACTTCTTTTCTTATTTTGATTACTCTACAGCATTAGAATCTAATAATAATCAAGTGGTTGTAATCACCCAGTAGTAATCATAATGATAAAGTTAATAAAAATAACTGATATTGAATGTCTATTATGGGCCAGCCACTTTACAAGTTTTATTTGGTTAGTCCATTCAACAAGTGAGATATATATATTATTATTCCCCATTTCACAGATGAGGAAAAATTAAGGTAAATTGCCTGAGTATACAGCAGTTATGTGGCAAAGTAAGAATTCAAATGCAGATAATTCTGCTGGTTTTAAAGCTTGTTTTGTTTGCAGCACATAATGCTACCTCCAGCTTAGGCCATCACTGCGATTTTTCTATAGACTTCCTCCTTGGTAACTAAATCCTTTGTATTGGTGCTCATCTACATTCCAACTCTTTGCCATCAAAGAACAATATAAATCTATGACTTCTCCTCCAGATCCTTATTTCTCTGAGTTTCTAGTTCTTCCACAAAGAATCAGTCTGTCACCTTGTGTGGTAGTCCAGATGAACTAGGCTTCTGTAAATCTAAGTGTTTTTTTCACACTGTAACCCATTACAAATCTATTTTTGAAAGAAAGTGGGGTTTAAATCTTGAATATATCAATTTTATGTATTTTCTTATCATTCAAAGAATATAATAAAATCAATATTTTCTGGTATTTCTATAGCAAACCATTAGAGGCAAAGACTGAGGTAATATGGGACTCCCCTATACTTTTCTGTAATCTAAAACTTCTCTAAAAATAAAGGTTATAATGATTTTAAAAAACCAAAACTTTAGGTAAGATCAATCTTGCTTACTATCACGGTTGTATATGAACACTTGCATTTTCTATCCTGTGTTTGGCAAGCCTTGGATATTTTAAATTAATGAATTTCTCAACCACTTAGAGAGGAGATTTAAAACTAAGTTTACTCTCAAGATGTAACTTGAGACTGAGTTATACCACGGTTTTATTATTCCTAATGGCACCGAGTCAATCCATAGATATTTCATGCTACAATTTTCTACTGTTATGAAAATGCATAATGTTAATTATTGTAATACTTTATAAACTGACCATAAACCAATGTTTATAGTCGGTTAATCATTGTATTACTTTGCTTTAGGTAATTTAGTACATTATCATAATGTAGCAATCTGCTTAATATTAATTTTAAAGTGAACACAATAAAACTGTATATCATTAATATATTATGCATTCTAACCTGACAGTTTAAAATACAACTGAGGTTTGGAAGAGTTCAGGTGTTCTATCACTTTTGTTTTGTCTAGCTTTGCTG
This sequence comes from Cabassous unicinctus, assembly GCA_029593785.1. Lineage (NCBI taxonomy): Eukaryota > Metazoa > Chordata > Mammalia > Cingulata > Chlamyphoridae > Cabassous > Cabassous unicinctus. The sequence goes on from JAQZBX010036533.1 coordinate 4,688, forward strand.
GGAATACTGAAGACTTAATGAAAGCTAGAAAAGTGACCTATTCTACCTCTAGATATTTATGTATCCCTTGCATAACCTGCCTTAAGTAAGAGGAGCTTTGGATTTTCTCAGACTACCATTCAGGTATGCACATCTACTAATTTTTGAAAGACTGAATCCAATAAAAAGAAACCTACCACATTTTTTTTAAAGATCAGGAAGTTTTGAGGTAGGTGGCACTAATTTCAATAAAGTGAAATAGTGCTTCTTTTATAAATGACTTCAAGGAATTTTTAAATGAGCACTCTTGACAGTAACTCAATTATTTTAAGCTAGTAGAATTGGGCATTATCTTTGATTTGCAAACATTTATTGAGCAGCTACTATGTCTTAGGCACAGTGCTAAGTGCTCTCTTGTACATTATCAGCTTTAATCTTCATTGTAGGCCTATAGCAGAGATTGCAATCTTGGGAGATAAAACTTGGAACTCTTCTATTAATGCCAAGCTGTGGTGTTAAATGTGATATTTAGTAAGCAGTAAATAAATCTGTTTAAATTTGGATTTTTTTCCTCCATTTTTTGTATGAAATGAAGAATATGGATTATATGGACACATTAATGCCTCCCATGCACCTAAGTCTCAGCATATGTATTTAAAGGTGTCCACACAGATTTGACTAAATGACAGATTCTGAGGATGGAGAGAGTACTATTACGAATCAGAAAAACGAAGCATTTATGAAGCTGGTAGGTAACCTGCAATGTGGACTAAAATCAGTCAAGTGGTTTCTAGATATCAGATGAAAAATCTGTCTAAATTTTAACAAAACTTCAATAAAGTTGCCAAAGAAAATTTCTATGTGTTTAAGGAAGATTATCCGGGAATTCCTCTCTGATGGCTGCAGTCATGTGGTTCATTTGCATTTAAAAATTATTTTCATTGTTTTCAAGTGAGTAAAATGTTTCAGGATTAATATTCTTGAAGAAATGTTTAGAGTTTTAATATTCTTATGTATTTTACATGTTCTATCACCTGAACTATGTTTAAAAAATTAAGATAGAATCTTTTTCTTGTACCTTTTTTCTTTCTTTTCAGTCCCTAGCAGAGTGACTACTGGAGAAGTGATACACATTAACTTGACTAAAGTCTGAAAAACGGTTTTTGTTTTTGTTTTTTTTTTCATTTTCTGATGCGAAATGAAAATTTCATTTATGAATGTACTTGGACTTTGAGAAAAAGAAATGAAACAGCTAGAAGCTGTTTGCACAATGATAAGAGAGACCTAGTGGAAAAGCTAGACCAGTATTTCTTAAACTCACTGCTCTTTAGAATCATCAGGGGATCTTTTAAAAGAATTCCAAAACCAAAGCCAAACCCCAGATAAGTAAACTATGACCTGGGGGTTGGTGGGGTGTGGGACACAGGTGTCAGCACTTTTTGAAGTTCCCAGGAGATTGCAATGTACAGACAAGTTTGGGGAGCTCTGAGATTTCTATTATATATAAAGGATGTCACTTTCAAACTTGGCTTTACTCTTTAAAATAAATCCTTACCAGATTAAATATTGTCATGTAATGGTTTTGTCCAAACATATACATATGGTGATTAAGTACAGATTATATACTACACTGTGCATCTTATGAATGAATGCCATGAGGCTGGGTTCTGTCACCAAAAACTTTCTCTCAACACATTGTAGGAAACACAAGAAAAATATACAGAGTATTTGGAGAAATACTTCACAGATAAGACGTACTGGAAAAAATAAAGAGCTACAATAGAATATTTAATGTGGTTGAGAGAGTCATAATAGTATGTTATACTTTCTCACTGAATTTTCCAACTTTTAGTTCTATTGCTAGTGCCTTTAGAAAAAGCTTATTGTGAATACCCAAATAAAGCACACTTGGCAAAAGGGAATCAAAGTATTTTTTCTTGCCATGTCTTTTATTTGAGTGTGTTGGTTAATAAAATATATGAAGAAATAATAATGATATTAATAATAACAACAATTACCAAAGCAACACCTGCTATTTATTTATTTATTTATTATTTATCTTGACGCCTCATTTCTTTTGTATCCCTGGATAATATTCCACTGTATTATTTCAACTTTTATAACAAACCTGTTTGCTAAAAACCTGCCACTTATTGAGCATCTATTTTAGGTGCTATTCATAGATTATATCTAATCTTGAAATTGACCTGTGATTTGTCTCCTATATTGAAGAAGAAAGGGACATGCAGAGAGACTATCCAACTTGCTCAAGGTTACACATCTAGCTAGTGGAAGAGCTGGGGCACCAAGCTTGACTGGTCCAATTTGAAAGCATATGTTTGACTTATTTCTTTCTGTCTCTTTAGTCACAATAGATACATTTGCTCTGACTTCATCCAAATTTACACCATTCTTTGTTCAATATGTCTGCCAGTCTCCTTTCTCATAGACTATGAAGATAGAGTTCTAGGGGGAATTACTTCCTTGACTGAATCTGGTCATATCAAAATCAAGATCTGTGTGTGTATATGTGTGTGTTGTTCCTTAAGTGTTCAAATTTTGAGTCCAGTTTTATACATATATGGGTGATATAAAAACAAAAATTGTATGCCAAAAGGGATTAAAACTGTCCAACTTTTGGAAATTGGCTCATCCCTGTGTTTGCCCCAACCAATCTGGTGCTTTGCGTCACACTTCTCTGCCATATGCAGGCACACTGGCTCTTTTCCTAGGGAAATTGTTTATTTTTAAACACTACCGATAGACACTATTAGTTAGCTACACAGTGGTTATCCCTGTCTTATGCCACACAGGAACCTATTATCTTCTAATTATTGTATAATGCAAATGGCTTCTTGGGTTCAAGTGACAAAAATCCAACTCAAACTAGCTCAAGCCAAAATAACAGACACCAAAAGGTGTCTGGGCTAGCTCAAATACTAAAGGGACTCCTATAAGAACAACATAGCTTTGTGGGCTCTGGGGGCAGAGGAGGGACTGAATCTTCTCAGGACTTTTCTTTATTTCCCATATCTTGCCTCCACGTGTGTTTGCTTCACTCTTTTCTATTTCCCCCAAGTACTAAAGAATGTGTTTGTGGGAAGGGGAGCCCAGGAAGTGAGCACAACTTCATGCCTATATTATCTCAATTTATGGATCTGACAGGAAACAGACGTAACCCTCCTTCATCTCTTTCATCCCAGACTCATCTCTTTCATCCCAGGCTCTGCTTTTCCTGACTTGGGTACACAGCTCTCTCCTGGACATGTCTTTGGGGCCAGGCCAGTGTCACATGCCCAATCTTCAGAGTGTAGAGATTGTCAGGTCCTCCCCATTCTAGAGTTAGAGTTGGAGAAAAGTTGGGCCTGAATGGAAGGGGAAGAGTGTGTTCCAGAAGAAGATAAAGTATCCAAAAGACTAAAAGATAGGCAACCATTATGCAAGATATTCTTAGATGTCTTCATATGAATTCACTTCCCACATCACTTGGTAGATAAGTGATAGATTCAGCTGATAAGGCTGGTTCTTTACCTAGTAATGCAAAGTCAATTGAGGATATAGTTTTGTTGCTGAAAACATAGTAAAACTACAAGTAATCACAGCATCTAGCTGCTATTTTGGTTTTGAATGATAGATAAAACCATAGAAGTTGGCATTGTTCAGAACTGGAGTTAAGTCAAAGCTACTCACTCTTATTGATGTTTTGTAACTTCTCTGAGCCTTCTTTGCCTCACAAGTTAAAAGAGAGAACTATAGTACTTATAAAGTGAGACTTTACATGGATTCAAGGAGATTATTTTAAAAAGCTCTTGATCATGAAATTGACATATAGTAAGTACTCAGTATATGTTAGGTGATAGTAAAAACAATAGACCAAACTTAATGACAAAAACAAAATTGAACTCTACAGTTTAACATAGGGATAAATGGAGATTAGAGTGAAATTGTTATTTATTAATATATTCACAACAGACCTCAGTTTATAATATATATTTATGCTTTTGTATTTACATATGTGTTATATAGATACTCAACATACTATTTTAGAAAGTGAACAGCTTATTTTAAATCTGCATGAACAAGGTGTGCAGAATTTCAACAACTGCTATTAATGTCAGTTCTGTTTTGATGCTTCCCATATCACTAGCCATAACTTGAACCTTTATAGCTTTTACATTTCATATTTCTTTTTTTTATTATTCTTTTTTACATCTGTGTATGTTTATGGGATCCTGAACCCAGTTTCGAAAGTTTCCTTCTCATGAAAAATATTCTATAAAACCACATGTTTTGTTTTAAAAAGTATGAAAACCCACCTATTATAAAGCTTTTAAGGCTACATTTGCATTTTTCTCAACCCTTTGAATGATTTAAAACACTTCTCTGTAAATATAATGAAATATATGGAAAGAATAGTCCATCTTATATTTGTAAGAAATAGAAGGAGAGTACAATGAAAATAAAGTTTTTGAAGAATAGTTTCACTTACTGAATGCATTTAACTAAGGCATGGGAGTAGTGCATAAGTGTCTGTTAAAAAATGCTTCTATTGAAAATAAATCAAACATCAAATTTTAAATAAAAACAGACACTTTATTTTGTAATAAACACAAATTTATTTTTATTTGTAAGAAAAAGTAAAATTGTTGACCACCAGATGGCTCCCATATTTTTAAAAATTCAGCAGAAAGAGTGGAAAGTCTATTCAAAATAACTGAGCATAGATTTAGAGAAATAAAATTAAATAAAGTAATATATCTGTGAAAGTCTTAAGCATATATAAATATAAGTGAAACCACATAATTTTTTTTGAAAATTTCTCAGTCATTATGAAAATATCTGTGAAGTAAATATGAACAGCATGATCCCATATACCCTTCAGGTTTTTACCCCCATCTTTTAAAATATCATGCTATTTGGTATTTCAAGTTGGAAAATTAGTATTACGTAGGAAAAAACTGCTCATTATAGCATATATAATACAATGATTTGATTACTTTCTTTTAATGTTTTAAATAACATAAATGTCATTTCTCTTAATTAATATAAGGATCAAATGCATTTGTGCTTATAGATTTGGCCTAGAGACAAACCATGTATTATTGACGGGACATCTTTAATGCTGTCTCCTCTCTTTCTGTAAGTATCATTCGTCAAGACATTTAACAATAATGCCACGTTACAAATCAAGGTTCTCCGCAGAAGCAAAATAAATTTGACTTGTGTCAATGGAGCCAATTCATGTTGTAGGATGCAATATATATCGCAGTTCACCTATGGACACTGCTGGTATTATGGACAATGTTCTCCAGGATGTTTTATACTAGCTTTAATATGTAAGCTGTTAAGTTAAAAGACCCTGCACTTGTCGCTCTGACAGCTTTTTTAAAAGGCTAAGCTGCCCAATTTGTCTTTCATTAAAAGCTCTAATGCAGTTTTGTGACTTGTAGTCACCGCGCTGTTGAGCTTTCAGATTTCAATTCTATTTTGAGAATTTTTTTTTGTCAATGAAAAAGGCATATGCTTCCATGAGTCATCTTAACAGCGTAAACTCATAGGAAAGAGCTGACCTGCACTTCTGCCCAGCTACTGAATTTTCTCTACCTTTTCTTGTTAGCCCCTGTGCCTCCTACCACAGAGACACCAGAAATGTGGAGAAAAGGTCTCCTTTGCCCATATGGTTTTATTTGTGTTCCACTGGCACAGTAATAGTCATACAGTAACCAACATAAATTTTTAGTTTTATTATCACCTCTAAAAAGAGACAGAAATGTGAAAATTGAAGCCAGAAGGTTTGTATCACAGGATTAATTAGGCAGGGCCAAGTGGAGTCTCACTCCTCCTGGCAGCGAGTGCCTCAAGAAGGTGCCTGCCTTCAATTATGGAGCGCACAAAGCAATTAAAAACCCTGTTTCTTTTTCCTGAGGTGTTACTTGTTACTTGATAAATCTCTTTTTTAAAAATTCTCTGGGGATCTGAACTGGCTTGAGGTGCAATCTACCAGGGTAGATATTCATGAAAAATTGATTTAGCTCTAGCCTAAGTGCAATAGGTTTAAAATAAACCTGAAAGGAATGAACAGTGTGTTTCTTGGCTGACATTTTATTGGCCATTTTTTTAATGCACAAAAGACTAGATAATTAAGAATTGAGGCATTATGGATCTCCACTAGGAGATATGAATCGAATTGGTCAGCCATCCCAGGCATTTTACCCTGTCACACTGCACATTTGATTAACCTTATTTTTCAAAGGGCTATTTGTACAATAGTATGGACAACACTGTGGTGTGCGTAAGTCAGAATTAAGTGCACACTTTCCAGAACCCACATCCCCTTTCTAATAGAGAATTGGCTCCCTATGAAATGATATCTTTCTACCTGATTTATGTCCCACTCCAGTGGGATTTGAAACTTGGTCTGTTTTTTCAAAAAGGATTTTTTTCTAGCTTTTTGCCATGTTATTTTTGAGAATTACAGTATTATCCTAATTCTGCTATCTATAAATATTCAAAAGTAAGCTTCAATTGTCCTCTGTACAGCTGGCTTTGTGGACTGGGATTTTACCACTCATCCGTAAATCACCCAGCTAACCCCTTCCGCTGAAATATAAATGATTTAAAATACGCAATAAGCACAGCGTATAACTGGTACAGAGAATAGTGCTCTATCAAGACATATGAGCTTAAGCTTTATCAATGACCTCATATTTCCTGTTGAGAAGAGAAACAAAATATTTATTAAATCAATAGACTGAAAACCATCATTGTAAATACAGGAATGAGATTCTACTTTCACTTGAAATGTGTATGATGTGTGATTTAATAAAACAGAAAAGGCAGTAATAGAGTTCTATGTTATTTTCTATGGTTTGTGTTCCTGAATCAAAAATTTATTTATTTAAGAAAATTAATTAAGATGAAATATTTAATCTCCCCCTTACTTTCTTTTTAAATTGTTTTCTTTCTTCTTCTTAAGTGTGAATATAATGTAAAGGTTAAACAAATTATTTTAAAAGGCTAATTTAATAAAAAATGGTGATTATAATAAAAATTTACAACCTATTAGTGAAGATAAAATATTGCTTTGGAAATCTAGATTCTAGTTATTGAAAATTAATTTTGATGAATTTTATTGGGCTTTTTACTTATGTGCTGGATTATCTATTTCTATTTCTTTAGAAAAGAAGGATATATATATTTTTCCTTACAGGCCAGTCTTGACACAATATGTTTTTACTCTGCTGTGACTTAATGGGCCTAAATGTTTATTAGAAGAAAATGATAGAATGACAAGATCTTGGAAAATCTGAACAGGTGCCAGATAATATCTGTTATTTCCTTGCCTCACTTAAGGCCTGACTTAAAAATTTTAGCAGTAGGTTCCTGAAGAGAAGTGTGTTCTACTTTCCCATTGTGTTAGTAAAACTTCCTAATTTGTCTTTTAGGTGAAGCAGTCTGAATAATGTAATCAGTGACATGGTAATTATTTCTATAGGGACATTGACCAAGGGAGGCCTTTAGGAAACAATTTAATTGTAGGTCTAAAGTCTTTTTATGTCATTTTTTCCTTCCCTTTGAGCTCTTTACTATGTTCATTCTTCCCTTAAAGTTTCCCAGTATAGAAGGTAGCAGTCTAAGATGGACTTATGAGTCCTGCCTCCTGGTATGCATATGTAATAGATGTGACCCCAGGGATAAGGTTATGTTATCCCAAAGATATACGGATTTTGCTGATGTGATTAAGGTCCTTAATTAGTTATCTGAGTTATTCAAAAGGGAAATTATTCTTGGTGGGCCTGACCTAATCAAGTGAGCCTTTTAAAAAAGGGTCTAGAGATAAGAGACTTGAAGCAACAGAGATTCTCTCTCACTAGTACTAGCCCTGTTGAAGCAACCACCATGAATTCTATAGCTGAAAAGAAATGAATTCTTCTAAAATTCACTTGAACTTGGAAGAAGGATACTGAGCCCAGGTTAATACCTTGATTTTAGCCTTGTGAGACTCTGAGCAGTGGATGTGGCAAAACTATGCCTGTACTCTTATTCAGGGAAACTATGATTTACTAAAGTTTGTTACACTGCAAAGATAACTAATACACTTATTCATGTCCTAGACATCTATTTCCTAAATTTTACTCAGACTGTAACACTGCAGTTATGTCAATCAGTGTTCCAGACATATTGGACATCTGAACAAACATATTTGTGACTTCCTAGAATCAATTAAGTAGGTTTCTCAAAGCATTTAATCTTCTAATGTGCACTGCTACTCTCTAAAGGAGACTTAACATATACAATTTGTCCCAAACTTCTAGGATTTTGAACCATTTTTTTCCCATGTGGCACCTTAAGAAAGCAGTGTTCCAAGGAATCCATTTTAGAAAAGGCATTTTTGGGTCAATTTATCATTCCAGTTTGAAAATTATTACCCCTGTCTCTCTCAATTAAGAATCTGCTACCAAAGAAGATTGAATAAATTAATTCAAGTTAATATATTAATGGTTTGTAATGGAACAATGTGTTAAACATTCTAGAGTATTATTATTTTGATATACATTAAGAAATAGGACTTTGATCAGAGAAAGGAATCTCTAAAAATGGAGATTTTGATACTTCTAAAGCAATCATTACAGTCACTGTAGAGTTGTTAAAATAAAATAAATAACAGAGACTTGACGTTTTTAATCTGGTTATTTCCATGCCCAAAGCCTAATATGAATTATCTCTTAACCTATCATTTGGATTCCTAGGGTAAGTATCTACATATGATAAAACACATGGGCCACAAGTTTTGTTGCTAAGATTTTAAGCATGTTTTAAATGAAAAGATTGAAAAGTCAAAGAGCTGTTGACAAGGAAGATTTTCCCTCTCTTCAGCTGCAGGGCTTTTTTTTAAAGCCTGTCTACCTCTTATCTGATAAAGCTCCCAGAGAGTCAGTTTGCTTGCTTTACCTCTTTAAATTTACTGGTTGTGGGGGTGGATGTGGCTCAAATGGTTGGGCGTCTGTCTCCCATATGGAGGGACCTGGGTTCGATCCCCGGGACCTCCTGGTATAAATAAAAGAAAAATATAGAAGGCGCGCTGGCCGCCAGGCCCCACAAGCAGGTGTGCCATGAGGCCCCATCGAGCCACACAGCAAGATGATGACGTAACAGGAGAGTGACACAAGGGAGAGCCAAGACGAGATGCACAAAAAAACAGGAACTAAGGTGGCGCAGGTGGTAGGACACCTCTCTCCCACAGCGGAGATTCCCAAGATCGAATCTCGGTGAAAACAGGAGGAGAAGGATGAGAAGAGAGGGCAGGAAGCAGACACAGAGAATTGTCCAATGAATGGACACAGAAACAGCAAAAACGGGGGGAAGGTGGGTAAAAATGGATAAAAATAAATAAAATAAATAAATAAATTTACAGGTTGTTCCCGGGCCTTTTGCCTAGAATAAATGTGAAGCATTTATTCAACACTGTGAGGGAGAATTAGCCTCTGAAAACTAGTATATACATCTGACTGGTTAGAGAAACAGAATTAAAGGAAGTGGGTAGCCATTCATAAAGTTTAACTGAGTTAATTTACATAGTATTTCTTTTACTTTAATCTCCATGATTAAGTTCCTTCTGTCTAGTACTTTAAACCACTGTGGTAGTAGGCACGCTTATAGAAATCTGGAATCAGTTTGTTACTAAGTGTGTTAGTGTCTTGTTTTGGGCATCTGGATGTGAAAAGTAAAAGCTTAAAACAATCTTGAAAGTTTACTGTAAACTCAGGAAGTTGGGGAGTTGATCCATTTTTCAAAGTATTCCTAAATTTAGAATTTATCTGAAATATCAGATAGTACAAAGGGCCAAGTGCCTTTGGCACCCTCTTTTAATTTAAATTCTTAATGTCCTGGAACTGTTTTCAGATATAGCTATATCTTCCCCTCCAGTCTCTGAAACCTACAACAGATTGGAAAATACATTTCTTCCCACGTACTGGGAGGGGCTTCATAAATAAAGGAAAAGAAAGTGGAATTTATGATAACTCTAATCCAAGATTTCTCAACTCTGGCGATATAGTTATTTTGGGATAATAACTATTTGCTCTAAGGGAGCTGCCTTGTGTATTATAGGAGGTTTAGCAGCATCCCTGGCCTCTACCCACTAGTAGACCCCTCCCCCAGTTGTGACAAACTAAGATGTCTCTGACATTGCCAAATGTCCCAGGGCAGGGTAAGGCATGGGAAAGAGGGCGAAATCTTCCTTAGAAATCACCTTCTACAATTTGGAAACAGATTGGCTTCATTTTAATTTTGTGCAGTTATGGTTAATATTTTGAAATTTTTTCTCAATTGGTGATCTGCTGCTAAGTCAGCCAGGCAGCACAATTGGTATTGCAACTGTCTTTTTGTTGTGTTTAATCCATGTGAAAATTTAGGGTACAAAACTAGAGTATTGCTCTCTGGCACTTTTTTGATGCATGCGTCTTAACTTTGAAAACATTTACAATTATTGTCAGCACCAAGGCATATTTTGGAGACTCATTGGGCTTATGAAACTAACTGATTTGCTCTCCTTGGACAAGAAATCAATGAAATGATATTTGATTGCTTAAAAGAATTACTTTTTCCATGTTCCTTTTTGCTTACTTTCCTTCAACTGCAGCAGGTGGAATTGAGCAGGTGCTGTTTATGCATTACAAATAATTCTGCTCTGGCTTATGCTTAGAAACAAATTATTTTTGTATGCTTTTATTAGCTGTTCTTGGAACTTTACTTATCCCATTCTTCAAGTTTTCTTGAAAATTGAAAGTTTCAAATTCTGAGAGAGGGAGGAGACTAGGATGAAATATCCCTGCTTTGCTAATTTCCTGTAAGACTAACTTAAAGAGAGAAAATGGATCAGCAAGAAAATTCTGACCAAGTAAAGTGGAAATTAGGCAGTTAGAACCAGGGAGGGATATAACAACAGCAGCAGCAAAGAGTGGGCCAAGTTCAGGTACCCCAATTTCCTCAGATGCCAGGAACCTAAAGGAGCAGGGATGATAGATCTCTTTCCTGTGAGACCTACTCTAGGAAAAGAGCCTTCACCCTGAAGTGTAACATATCTTTCATCTCACACTCTTGCAGTGCATTCCCTAAAGCCCCTCCCCCAACAGCAATAGGATATCGGGATCAGGACCGCTTCCCACATCCAGCCACATCCTAACCATGTGGGGCTGTGCCTTCTAACTACCCAGCCCTGGTGTTGGTCCCAAGTCTCTGGTCTGGAATTCTTCCCTTTCTTGTTTGATCCTTCAGTTCCATTTTTCTTTTCTGCCCCTTGATCTTAGCTGGATATAGCCACACACTCCAGCAGACAGGCTTTCACATCTTTGAAACACATGGAAAAGGAGCCAGGGTCCAAGCCATTTTGTTCCCAGGAGGCTCTTATGCATGTATATAAATTCATGGATGAATGGACACGCATTTGGGAAGAGCATCATCTAGCTTCACTTGCCAGAAGTTGGCCACGCAAAAGTTTTGCATATGCTCTCCCAGATCAATAAATAGCTATTTTTCATATTTCTGAATATTGCTAAAGCAATTCTTTCCAAAATGAGGGATGATTTGTACAAAAGGTAAATTTCAATGTTTACCTTAATAAGAAGAAATTGCCTAAAATTTAAAAAGGTAGTTTTTGAACTATACAATTTTAAGATTAAATGTCCATTAAAGTCATCATCACATGCCTTTTAACAAAGTTGTTTTGATATGTCAGGAAATAATTTCCTTTGGATCCTCGGTACAGTTATTATACGTCTGATTTGTAGCAAATGTTATTTTGAGGTTGCTTTGTGTTTGGACATTGTGTGTAGATAGTGCCTAAATGGATGTTCTGTAGTTTAAGGATCCTTTATGGGAAGAGTAAAATGATATTCACTTATAATTTTTTCTCATCTTGAGTTTTATACTCCTCTTCTTCTCACCAGCATTTAAAGGTGAGAGTTTATAATGATGGTGTTTTATCTCATTTCTCAATTTTAGAGTACAGGTAAATTTTAATTTTGGTGTAATATAGAACTGTATTTCAAACTTTTCCAAATTCACATGCACACACACACACACACACACACACACACACACACAGGTATTTCGTTCTGCAATCTCTTCTAGCTCTCAACAGAATGTATGCTCTCAGTTTCCTTTTACTTATTTACAGTTCATTATTCAATCATTTCCAATCTGTCTTCTGCCTCATCAAGTTACAAATCTATTTTTGCCAAGGCCACTTTGACTTTTGTCATTAAATGCAACAAGCAATTATCAACTATATCTTGTTTGATCTCAATAGTACTCACCTCTGGAGCCCTTGCTTCTCTCTTCCATTGGCTCACATATGACAGACAATCTTCTGGATTTTCTTCTACCTTTATGAACATATTTCACAAATTTGTTGCTGGCTTCTGATCCTAAGCCAAGCAATTTTGGAGTCCCCAGAATTCTGGTCTAAGCCCTGTTTTCTTCAATGTCATACACTTTCTTATTAAGTCTTATCCATTTTCATGGCTTCATTTCCTCTATACACAGAAGACTCTTATTTCAGTTATCTATTTTGACATAACAAACTACCTCAAAGATTTGTGGCATGAAAAAGCAAATATGTTGTTATTTTGAGCTAGTTTCTGTGTTGATTGGGCTCAGCTGGGTGGTTTACCTCCTTCACATGGTGTTGGTTTTCACTGACAATCTGGTTGTGCTTCTCAACATGATGGCTGAGTTCTGAGAAGAATGTGTCAAAAGCGATAATTCTCAGGGGAGGAAAATAAAAGCTGAAAGTCCTCTTAAAAGATATATCTGTGACTGATACAAATTCACTTCTATCACATATTTGTTAAGCTATCTCGGGCCAACTCAGATTCAAGAGGAAGGGAAATAAAATTCACATGCTTTTAGGAAGAGTGTTAAAAAATTTGTGGCCATCTTTAATCCACCAAAGTGATCCTTTGGCCAAAAATTGTTTAAATTCCTCCTACATGAAAAATACCCTCACCACTTCCCATAACCTCCTGAAGTTTTATTCCATTATTGCATCAGGCTCAAAGTCTAGCATCTCCTCATCTAACTCAGGTCCAGATGTGGATAAGGATCCTAATGTTCCTTTTGATATGAAGACTTAAGAACTAGGAAAAAAGTTGTCCATTCCTCACAAGTCCATTGTAGAATTCAATAGACATGCCCATTCAGAAAGTGAGTGTGTGTGAGGAGGCAATTAGCTGTCCCGGAGTACATCAGTTCCCTGATTAGAGCTCCATTCTGCTTTCTTGGATTGGTTTACTACCTCTTGGCTTTACTCTCAGTGTTTTTGGTTCTCCCTGTGGGTCCTCCTTTCTTTTCCCTAAGAAATATCACGTTTGTGCAGTGAGTAGCTTTCTCAGCTTGTGTCCTCCCTGTAGGGAGTTGGGGGACACAGAAGCTTCTTTTCTTTTTGAAATGTCACTGTCCAAACCAGTATAATAACTATAGAAACTTTGTTGGTTTCCTCAGTATAAAACTATACTCCATTCTATATTAGACAAAAGCAGCACTTTTGAGAAATTTCAATGAGACAGGCCCCTCTTTACCTTTAACTGAGAGTTAGAAGTCCTGTTGTCTAGCAGAAAGTTTCAAAGAGGCACTCCCTTAAATCTTCCTGAGGCCTTAAAAAATGTTCTTAGAGCCACAATGCTGAGATCTTGACCCTGAGGTTGCAATTTTTACTGGTAGTGCCCTGGATTTGATATTTGTCCTATAGCCATTTCTTTTTTTTTTTTTTCAATATACTTAAAATTTTTTTAAAGATACTTAGATTACATAAATGTTAAATAAAAAAATACAGGGGGATTCCCATATGCCCCACTCCCTACCCCTTCCACACTTTCCCACATTAACAACATCCTTCATTAGTGTGGTACATTTTTTACAATTGATGAACACATTTTGGAGCAATGCCACTAAGGGTGGATTATAGTTTACATTGTAGTTATACTCTCTCCCACACAATTTTGTAACTTATGACAAGATATACAATGGCCTGTATCTGTTGTTGCAATGTCATTCAAGATGATTCCCAAGTCCTGAAAATGCCCACACATTACACCTATTTTCCCCTAACCCTCTCCCAGAATCTCCAGTGGCCACTGCCTCCACATCAATGACAAAAGTTCTTCCATTGTTAGAATCACAATAAGTCTATAGTAGAATAACAGTAAGTCTACTCTAGTAGACTAGTCCATCGTTCATTCCCTAATCCTGAGGATTCTGGGATGGTGATGCTCACTCTGCCTCCAACTGAGAGGGGTCTAAAGCCATATCTTATTCTGAGGGGTTTTTGCCAGGAGAGTTTAGGAATGAGAAACACTCCCAGCAAGTCCTGGCTTAGAATATTTCCTCTACATTCCACTTGAAAACTGAAGGTTATTTCTTTAGTTCCTCTCTCTATATGCACACCTTCTTACATGCGGTGAAACAATTGGCACTTTCAACATGCTGCCTCTAAAACTGTACAGCCAATCCACACATTCATTAGGTATATTTTCTATTTTCTATGTTTCTGCAGGCAACAGTTTCAAAACTTTCCACCACTACATAAAAGAAGTCCCATTTTTTCCAGCCTCCAATATTATCTTTCTCCTTATCCTTTAATGTTTTAGGTTTTTGTTATTTCAGCACCCCATTTCTAGGCACTCATTTCTGCTTTAGTGTTATCTATTGCTGTGCAATTACTACAAAACTTAGTGGCTTAAAACAACAACCGCTTTTATTATTTCTCATGATTTTGTGGGTTGAACGGTTTTAGCTGGGTGGTTCTGTTCAGCTGAACGGGAGCACCTACACTGGCTCACTCACATGGCTGATACTTGATGCTGGTTATTGACTGGGACAACTGGGGCTGTTGAATAAGATTGCCTACACTTAGCCTTTGAGTTCTGAGTGTCTGAAGTGCCCCAAGAGAGAACATTCCAAGAGTGAAGAAGAAGACGTCAGTACTCTTGAAGACTAGGCCAAGAATTACATCACTTTCACTTCATTTTATTTGTTAATCCATCCTAGATAGGGCCGGCTGAGATTCGAGGAGAAGAGCAATAAACTCTATCTCTGGATTGGTAGAATGACAATTTGTGGCCATTTTTAATCTACCACAATTCCCAAATGCTTCTAACACGATATTTCTTTTGAGTTCCAGATCTGCATAATCTATTGCTTACTCGACATATCCCCTTGGGTACTTCACAGGCAATAGGGACATACAGTGTGTACAGTCACACAGCACCCCACATTTAGAGGACCTTGTGCTTGGTTTAATAATCTGCTCTTGTCACCTTGAAATTCTTAAAAATTTTTGAACAAGGGTCCCTGCATTTTCATTTTGCTTTGGGCCTCATACATTTTGTAGCCTATTCTACCAGACACCTTAAAGTCAATCTCTTCTTTCTTCAACATTTCTTATTTAAATAAATTGGAAACCATCTAGCTGCTTAAACTATAAACTTCATAGTCATCATTGACTTCTTAACTTCTGTTTCCAAAGCACTTTGAGCATTCTTTGTTATAGCCCTTATCACACATTGGTCACTTGTTCAAAGCCTTTCTTCCTACCCACAGTATAAATTAGTTTATGAGGTAAAGGAACTGTTTATCCTACTCAGTATAATATCCCCAGCATTTACTAAATAACTAGGTGCATTAACAACTTAATAAATATATGTTGGATTGATGTAGAAACAAATGCATGATTGAAAGCATGTATGAAATTTTAGATAAGAGGAGATTGCTTTTTTGATGAAAGCACGAGATGTGGTCTGTATAGTGAAAACACATGTGACTTTTTTTGCTTCAGAAATCACAATAAAGGCAGAATCTGATTTTATGACACAGCAGCCACTTTCACTGCATAAAAATATGGGATATACATATTATGCTGTACTTTTTATTTCAAGCCTACATACACTCCAAAAGAATAAGGAATAGAGCAATTCACAGTCCTTTGATGCAAGAATCCTAAATACAGCAGAATATTCAATGGTTCGCAGATGCAGCCCAACTTGTAGAAGACATTGTGATGGTGACAAATGAATTGCCAAACTTATAGAGAAGGAGAAAGTGGAAAACAAGATAGCCAAACTCTTCTGTATCATTACAGTAGTATTAATATAAAATAACAGAGGCCTTCACAAAAGGAAAGTTTAGATCAGAATGAAGAACTTAAAAATGGGAAACCAGTATGGCATGATAATATTTCAAGTTCAAGTGGCTGGAAAGAAAACTGATTTTTACCAGGGTATATCAATTTGAGAGGGTTAGATAGTTATCTAGAATCAATATTGTGCCTCCTTGCTAAAGGATGGTTCCCCAAGGGTGTCACTCTGTTACATGGAGTGACTTGGATGTTTTTCTGACTTATTCTTTCTTTCATTGTGTCTGAAAGGGGTGATGGGTTATTATATGCTAAGGCTTAATGAAT
This sequence comes from Cabassous unicinctus, assembly GCA_029593785.1. Lineage (NCBI taxonomy): Eukaryota > Metazoa > Chordata > Mammalia > Cingulata > Chlamyphoridae > Cabassous > Cabassous unicinctus. The sequence goes on from JAQZBX010036533.1 coordinate 21,126, forward strand.
CCATGCGTTGTTTAACTCTTTAAGACTTGTGTTTTTGGTGAGAAATTCCATCATCATTATAATTAAAAAAAAGAAAACTCTGTTAATGTCTTTTAATTCTTCAACTTCCCCTCTTCCTCCCAGCTCATCATACACCCACATATCTTGAAAACTCTCCTTCCCTTGTACGTTAATTGTTCTTCAGTTTTGTTTGTTTGGTTGGTTTTCTTGAGGTATTAAGGAATGGAATTGAACCTGGGACCTCGTATGTGGGAAGCCAGCACTCAACCACTGAGCCACATCAGCTTCCCCGAGATGGCTTTTCGGCCTGTTTTGCTTGTTTTTTTTTTTTTGTTTTTTTTTTCAGGAGGCATCAGGAATTGAACTGGGACCTCTATATGAGAGGTGGGCGCTCAATCGCTTGAGCCACATCCTCTCTGTTCCTCAATTTTGGGGCTTGTTTCCCTGAGGTTAGATATAACTAAGTCATGCCCAGCTTTTCTTTCTTTATATGTCTTTGTTACTTTTTTTTGGAATACATATTACCTTTTTTGGTGGGTAGCATGAATTTTGACATGTCCTGTTTTTTCAAGAAGGTTTCCTGATAAGTTGAGCTCTGGTAGGGTCCACATGAAGAAACTGATTAGTTTGACTAATTTAAATAAGTGAAACAAATCTCCTAAGTTAATGCTCTGGATGTTAGGACATTTACAGGTGAACAAGTCTGTTCACACCAGGGGGTGACATCTCTGCCTCTCCAAGGTTTCCCAGAGGACAATATTCCAAATAGTATGTTTCCTTTTAAAATTCACTGAAGATGATCTCTCTTCTTCAAGTAAAAACTTCATTGCTTTCCATTTTAGCTCTCTCTCCTTTGTGGCCATATGTATGATAGCAGTGAAACTCTGCAGCATAATCTTTGAAATTGAAAAAAAAACATTGTATTATGATTGGTATAAGATTTTTTAAAAAATGTGTTAACCACTAGTGTTTACAGCTGGTTGTAAGGAGCTGAACATGCCCTTAATTTCCCCCTATTCAAACTTATTATTTCTCCTATTCAAACTTCATATTTCTAAATATTATTTGAGTTTAGGAACACCACTTTCTAAAAGTAAGTCTGAATCCATGTAGGTTTTCTCAAGGAATAGGCAAGTATTGCAATGTAAATGATCATGGACTTCTGGAAATTGTGGATACTTTATTCAGTTGCCAAAGAAAACCTATTTCATATGGAATTTGATACATGCTAAAACTTGAATGATAATTTTACCACATGGCATTTTATTAACTCTTTAGGTAGCTAAATGAAATTATCACAGGGCATAGTGAAGCTTGCTTAAAAATTCATAAACATGTTTGAGTATCTTATGTAGCAATCCATTGTAGAAGATCATTTGGATCATAAAAATTTACAATTTGGCAGGGGAGGCATTCATGGAAAGACAAAATATCAAAGTTTGACACAAGCAACAAAATGATAGGAACTTAGTTGCACAAGACACCTCATTTAGAAAAAACAGACATACAATATTATGCAAATTTATTTTGATGGGTGAATTTCACAGAGTATACAGTAAAGCATTTTATTTAGAGGGGTCACAATAAATATATCCTACCTTAGTCTACCACCCTCTACCAGCAAATCAATGGGTAAAGTTTAACTGTCTTATAATTTCCTGATGTATGAAGCAGAATTTTAAAATTTCTTCACATCAGCTTTCTTGAAAAAGCATAATTAAATAAAATGATTTTTTATTCCTCCAATTGCTAGATCAATTACTAATTTAAACTAGAGCTATACTTCTTTAACAGTGATCATGGATTCAGATTTGTAAACATGATACTATCTAGTGTTTGAGAAAAAGTCAGTATGCAAAGTACTAATAAAATAACCTTAAGATAGATGACAATACTAATCACATTTCATAACATTGAGGTTCTAAATGCTTTTAATCAAATATTTAATCAACTAAATAACTTTAGAGTAAATGTAAGCAGGTTAAATGGAAATTATAATGTAAATAAGGTACTTTCAAAGTTAAAAATATTGTGGGTCCAGTAGAAAGAAAATAGGGAGAAAAATAAGAGGGAAGATAAGTATATTAAAAACTGCTGGTTTTTGAAAATAACAAATTGTCTCTAGAGCAATCTTAAATATATCTATTTGTGCTAAGACTTGAATTTTATGAAAAGTACTATATAATTGAACTGATATCTAGTATCCCTTCCATATGCAGCAGCTAACTTCCCGCTCTTTTGCTTTAAAAATTCTAAACACCTCCATCTGGCTTTGCTAATGGGTCAGAAGTTTGGTTAGTAGCAGTGATGTTATGGAACTGGCTCCTGTTGGATCTGATTGTGCACATTTCTTCCCAGCCTGGCATATAGTTTACATTGGCCTTGATGGTAGGCTTTACAATGGGGAAATAAGCAAACACTATAAATTAGGGTTAGTCTGCCTCCTCACCCCACCCCCAAAGAGTCAAGCATGATAACTGGTTGGTAGCTACAGTAAATACAAGACCCATCATTGGTAGTCACACACAATGTGTTACTTATACTTAGAATCTTTGTCAAAGAGAATTCAACTTTAATCAAGGTATAATAAGAAGTTCTTGTTATACCTTGTTTTACAACCTCTTCATTTAGTGGTGAATGAAAAACAAAACAAAACAAACCACAAAAAACTAGGTAACCCCCAAGAGATGGAAGGAATCATTCTCTTAACCTTAAAATAAAGAGAAATATTTTCTCAAAAATTTTTTCTTGGCAGCTCTACTTTTCTTCCCCTATGAATGCAAGCAATTCCATGCTTCAAATTTCCATACTTAGTTCCTAAAGGAGAAACTTTATGTTCATTAACTCTTATAGACAGTAACATTGAGATTTAAGGCGGACTCATAACCTTAAATAGCAATATCTTTAACATGTTATATTGGATATATAATATAAATAAATGTATATCATAGGAGATCTATAAAAATATCTAGTGGCAAACTATGTATGCTTTTTTCAGGCAAAAAAAAAAAAAAACAA
>JAQZBX010036534.1:0-24131 GCA_029593785.1 Cabassous unicinctus
AAGACTAACTTATTTTAAGATTACATGATACCTTCACTTAATTGTGCTGCACTGCTAGTGGGGGGCTGCTCACCACAGCCCAACCCCCCAGAGGCCAATGTCCCGGTGCCGTGTGGCCGCAGCAGCCCCTCGTCCTCATCTTCCTGGCATAGTTCATGGTGACCCCGCCCTGCTCGGCCGCCCTTGGTGCACGGCTGAGGGTCCTTCCATTGCTGCTGGGACCCCAAGGTCCCCACCTCGGGGTGCCTGGCACAGCCCTCTGAGCTCTGCGGTCAGGGAGACACTTCCCTCTCCAGCCAGTGGCGGTGTCGTCACGAAGGAGGACACCTCGGATTGTCTATTAAAATGCTAAGCGTGGCCAGCCACAGCCCAGGCTTTCTGAAAGTCTAATTAAATTATATCCATTGACTTCCTTTTTAATTAAAACTTATTCCTCTTCCCTCACCCCGCCCCCCGAAATCCCAAAATTACTCAAATGGTTTTCCCGTGTTGGAAACCACAATGATTCTGCCCACAGATCCCACCCCAACCCCTCGAAGCTAATTTACTCAACTGTCCAGGGCTCTTACTGTAACGATAAATTCTACCTGACTGCTCAGAGCTCTCGAGGCTCAAGGTCCCTTGGAACACTTTCCAAAAATAAGATTGGGCTACGAATGCATGCGCCATCTCAAAAAACACGGAATAAAGAGGATTCTTCAAACGAGATACAACTGAAGATAAACAGAGCAGTTGGTAACTGCTTGGCCTAAATAAACTCTGAAAGCCCCAGATGAATAAGCAAATATAAAAGAGGCCCCAAAACCATGAACCACTGCACCAACTGCCCACGGGGCCCAAGTCCAGGCACAGCCTTCTACTCAGCCAGTGAGTGGCCTCCCTCTGGCCCCCTGGCTGTGCAACCTTAAACAGCCAGCGCATTGGACTGAGGTCAAACTGCCTTCCTGCCCTGGCTACCGCGGACCCTCCCACCCCGAGCCCCCCCATTCCCGCAGACGGCTGCCCACAGCAGTCACCCAGGACACATGTGGTCCTTGTTCGCGTCACACACTCCAGGCGTGTCTGCACCTTCACCCATGCAGAAGTGCCCGTCCCACCACCTGGAACATCCTTCCTCACTGTGACAGGCTAGACGGGGCACCCCCAAAAGTTACACTGTGAGCACAACCTCATCTGGAAATAGAGTCTTTCAAGATGTGATCAGTCACGACAAGGCCAAGCTGGATTAGGGTGGCCCTAAACCAGTATGACTGGTGTCCTTATAAGAAGAGGGAACTTGGACACAGAAAAACCCAGAGAGGAGAAGGCCACATGGAGAGGGAGATGAGAAAGAAGGCCATGTGATGATGAAGATGAGCCAGAAGACCACATGACGATGGAGATGAGAAAGAAGGCCACGTGGAGATGGGGACTAGAAAGAAAGCCATGTGATGATGGAGACAAGAAGGAAGGCCACGTGATGATGGAGACAAGAAAGAAGGCCACATGATGATGGAGATGAGAAAGAAGGCCATGTGGAGATGGAGATGAGAAAGAAGCCACGTGGAGATGGAGATGAGAAAGAAGGCCATGTGGAGATGGAGATGAGAAAGAAGCCACGTGGAGATGGAGATGAGAAAGAAGGCCATGTGAAGATGGAGATGAGAAAGAAGGCCACATGATGATGGAGATGAGAAAGAAGGCCATGTGGAGATGGAAGCAGAGATGCATCCACAAGCTAAGGGATGCCGAGCAGGGCTGGAGGAGCCCAGGAAGGACTCTCCCCGCGGCCTTCAGAAGGCGCAGGGCCCTGCCGGCACCCTGACTTCAGACGCGCCTCCAGAGTGCCGAGAGAACACACAGCAGTTGTCTGGGGCCACCTAACTGGTGGTACTGCATTGGGGCAGGCCTAGGACACGAGACACTCGCCTCCTTTCTCTGATGCCATTTTCCTCTTCACCAGCCAGCTCGTTCAGGCCCGTCCAGCCTGATTGGCGCGGCGGCACCCACGCACGCCTCCGCCCTAACACTTCTCCCTCCGTCTGCCCCCGCCCGCCATGCTCTCTAACGGCAGGGGCCATGTAAGGTTGACTTCGCCTCCTGGCACCGAGCTCCCTCCGTCACCCGGCTGACGCGGGTCAGCGTGGGCCGACTGGCTGACTCACACGCAGACTCACACGAGGCCATCGCTGGACGGGGCCTGAAGCATAACCGGGCGGACCCCCTCGTTTTTCTGAAGCATAACCGGGCGGACCCCCTCGTTTTTCAGAGAAAACAGAGCCTGAGAAGCCATGAGCTGCCCGAAGCCACACTCTAGTGGCTGAGTCCAGCCTAGTGAAGTGGGTGAAGACGTGTCGGACTCTAAAACATCTCCTGAAAACAAAAGCCAGCGTTTAAACGACACGCTTCCTCAGAGCAGTTCCAGGCCCTTTACGACCGGTACTTACAGTCTCGCCACCTCTACGAGAGGAGCGAGTGTCAGCCCTGCACGGCAGCCATGAACGTCTCTCAGCACGGCTCCCTGACGTAAATGGTACTCAGTACATGAAACGGAATATCTTGGCACAAAGGGACACTTCTGGGAGGCTTCTGGTTAAAATACGGTTCCGAGAGGTTCAAAGTCCTGATTCCCATCATCGGGATCAAAGAGTCTCGGAGAATCCCTGTATTGAAGTTAGGGTTTACGCGACAAGTTAGGCGGCACACTCGGCCTCCTCCGGGAGCCTGCGCTGCGGGTTTTAGGAGGCCGCGCCGGGGAGAGGGCACTTCCCGCAGCGAGGACCTTGCTTGCACACAAACGCCAACTACATTTTGTAAGAGAAGAAGGGTCACCGCACTTCACCTTCACTGAAGTCCCACCCAAGTCCAGCTCGTGTCAGCGTGTGGCAGGACCATCTCCGAGCAGCCAACAGCAATGCCACAAGGACACGCTTGGACGGGCATCCTGGGCAAATCAGAAATGGCAATGCCAGCACTCACCTCCAGCCCAAGGAAGAAAACAAGGGAAATATAGAAAATTCCCAAACCAACAAGGGCTGGGGGCGTCTGCAGGAAGACCAAAGGATTTTTATCCAAAAGCTTACGGTCCAAACTATGAGACTACCACGTAGTAGATTTTTAAAACCATTTAGCCTCTGAACTCGGTTTCCTGGGATGTTACCTGTTATTATTCAAAGCAAATGAAACTCACAGAGATGGAAACGGACCTATGTCGAACGAACTTCATAGATGACACTCTAATTCGATCATTTCCTCCACATACAGTAAACTGTAGCATCACTTTCCTGATGGGCGTTCACAGTTCTCAAGCTATTTTGCTACATTTACAGACATGCTTTAGAATTGTCATTACTCCTTGAGACAAAGCGAAACGCTGAGGGTGGAGCAGAGAGCTGGAGGCTGATTCCTAAAAACGTACCCTCGTTTGCCTGCAAGGCTGGCTCACCGTGTCTCCCCACTGCTGCAGCTTCAGCTCAGGTCAGCCAGGCACCGGGGTACCCCAGCCCCTAAAGGGGTCCTGAGGGGCTGTGGCCCCAGCCCCGGCTCAGGCTTCGAACGCTGAGCTGGACGTTACTGACACGCTGCCACGGGGACTCTGCCTTGCCCTTCCCAACCTCACAGCCGAGGGACGTTCCAACGAGCCCTCCAACTTCAAAAAGGCACTAAGGGAAAAACAACACAGGCAACTGCAAGTCTGTCCTCATTTTCTGACCCCTGTAAAGTCACAGCCTCCGCCAAGGGCTTCTCCCAAACCAGGGCAGGACCCAAGGAACCAGAGGAGGTGGAAACGCCAGCGAGGGCCAGCAGCGCCCTCTACGGGCCGCCGGGGAAAGAGGCGGCTCTTGGCGGAGACCCTGCGCGGGACGGCTGCGTGGAGAAAGCGTCTTCCAGATGACATCACCTCCTACTCAAGGGCACAAAAATTCCTTATCCAAAATTTCTAAATTTTAACCATCTGGTTCAGATTGAAATGTTCCCTTAATGAAGAAATAATAACACAATTCCCAAACACTGAATTCAATTCAGATTCTTTGTGACTAAAATAAGGACAATTAGAGGAGGAAGGACGCAGCGATGCTCTCTCGTCCACAGCCAGCACCTCCCTGGTTCCCAGTGCTTCGAAATGCGTCTTCTGAAGCTGGTAAAAGTCATGGCTGACCCGATCCCCACCACCACCCCTCTCCAAGGGCACCAAGTCTCCGGTTAGGTATCCTAACACGAGCATTTTATGCATTCAGAAATATACATATATACAAATATTCCTTTCTCCCCTTAGTTTTTATGCCTTTAAATACCTCCACATTTTCCAACTGAAGTAAAAGCTCTTGATGACAGGTTTAATCATAAAACCCCTAAATTCCACAAGGAAAAGAGGGCTGCTCCTTAATCAGCAAATGGCGATGGGGCCTGTCCTGAAATGCTAGCTGGAGGCTCCCCACACCGCCCTCACCCCGTGTGGGCAGGCAGAATAGCAGCCCCCCAAAGCTTTGCGTCCTACTCCCTGAAGCCTGGGAGCAATTCCAGGACAAAAGGGACTTTGCAGATACGTTAAGTCAGGGGAGGGTCTCCTGGATTATCTGGTGGGCCCAATGGCGTCACGAGGGTCCCTGTAAGCGAAAGAGAGAGGCAGGAGGGCCGGGGTCCCAGAAGGGGGGGAGGACGTTAGCAGACGTCAAGCGTCGCAGGGCTCGGGCCGTGGGCCACGACACGCCGGCGGCCTCTAGGAGCCGGAAGCGGCAGGGAAGTGGGTTCTGTCCGAGGGCCCCGGAAGGAGCACAGCCCTTGATTTTACCCAGTGAGATCCACTCGCGCTTCGGACCTCAGAACTGCAGGATAATCACCTGGTGCGCTTTTAAGTCACCAAGTTTGTGGCAATTTGTTAGAGTGCACAGGAAAGGAATACCACCCCCACTCCCCATCCTCCCCCACCCCACCTGCTTTTGGGAAGTGGGTCTTCATGACTTAACCACACACATGGAGACACACTTGAGGATGCGCTGGAACTATCTGGCGATAACATGGACTGTCACAGGGTTAACTCACTTAGCCATGCTGATCCCCCTCTACTCCGGCATCTAATTCCATAGCGAATTTCATGCTCAATTGATGAATGAAGCAGGTCTACCACCTGGTGGGCCCCAAGGCATAAGATAAGAGGAAGAGGTACGTCCACACTCTGCTGTCGAAGAGGTCAGAAGTAGAAGGGAAAGGACATGCCCCAGGGGGACGGAAGGACTCTCCTCGCACTTGGCCCATTCCAGAGTGGACACTGTCCAGCTCGAGGCCCCTGCGTGGGTGAACGACAGTGCGCCTTGATCTTTAACCCACTTCCCTTCCTATATACCAGTGGTTCTAGAACTGTTTGGTCTCAGAATTCTTTTCTACTTTTAAATTAATGAGGATCCCAGAGAAGTTTTGCTTATATGGGTTTTATCTAAAGATCTCTACCATATTCGAAATTAAAATTAAGAAAATATTAAAGCATTTGTTGATTCATTTTAAAATAACCTAAGTCAGAGTAATTCTAGTTTGCCTGCAGTCACTCTTCCAGGTAAACATGGTGTGCCGTGAAAAAGTAGCTACTGCAGCTGGTAACTCGCACTGCCGTACCAGCGCATCTCCTCGGGATGGCCACTGCACTTCTATACTCAGCAGAATGGCTTGATGCACTTTTCCCGTCTCTTCACATGGAATGCTAAAAAGGCAAGCATTCAAGGGTGGAGATTTGATCAAATTAATAAATTTTACAGTTGCATCCAGGACATTCTCCATTGAAACTGGCACATCTTTTCCTAACTGCAAAGGCATAAAAAAAATCAACTACTAGTTTGCTCAGGCACCGACAAACAGACTCCCCAAGCTGTCACACCCTCAGTGCAAATGTCAACACGGTGAAAAGGGCACATCCCTCAGTGTTATTTTGAAAATATTTTTGACCTCACAATCCCCTGAAAGGGTCTGAGGGACCACCCGAGGGTCTCACAAATCCCAAGAACCACTGCCACATCCAAGCTATCAGTGTCCTCAGCGACCTCCCACCTGCTGTCTCAGTCCACCCACCTCCTACTCCACCCCCATTTCTCCTCCTCCAAGGCGCTAAGTTCCCAAACTGCCACCTCTCTTGCTGAAGTCTTTCTTTCCTGCACAAAGCTCCCTTCCTCCTCACCTCCTTCCTGCAAAGTCCCAGTCCACTCACCAAGCACATCTACACCCGCATAAAGCTGTCTAACGCTTGCTTAACGTGCTGCTCCTCCAACGGATGTGTGTACGTTAAAAGTGCATTGCTCGACCCAAATAATGGATGACCAGGCAAACCTTGGTCCTCCTGGAAAGACCTGAGTCATGCCCAGTATTTTTAAAATTGTGCCAGGCATGCTGCAGCCACTGTCCCTCCACAAAAGGCCAGTGCCACGGGGCCTTTGACCAGATTAGCAAGGACCAAGGGTCCTAGGGGATCTAACAAACACCAACCTTTCGCCTTTCCCTTCCCCTAAACAGTGTTTTCTTGAAATGTCGTGCCAAGATGCCAATCTCACCACAACCCAGGGAGAAAATGATAAAACAGTGCTCTTCCACTGAGCTGAGTACAAATCGGAAACAGAACCTCCCAGTTTTTCCTTGGGAGTCCCGCTCTGGGGCTTTGTCAATGGATGGACTCTTAATCAATACTTGCCCATGAATTTGAAAGGAAATTCCTCTGCTAATTATAGGAGCAACAACATGGAAATCAAAAATTAGGTAATATCACAGTTTGGCTTTGCTTCTTTTCTCTGAAATCTCTTTATTGTGCTTTTGGTATTAAATTAATACCCCATCATGGTAAAAATACTGGCAAAATACAGAAATTTTAAAGAAGAAATAAAATTCACCCATAACGCCTGAGATAGCCACTGTAAATGCGTGTGTGTCCACATGCTCTGAGAGAAACGTCTCCCATCAGCCTGGCGGGCACCATCATGATTGTAATTTTGCATAGTAGCCCACTGGAGGAATGCATGAGGGGAGCATTGCTTGTTTACTTTGTTTTGCTTTTTAATTCATCCCTAGCTGGAGTGTTTCTTTAGATCCACCGGGTACCCTGTAAGTCACCTCTGTTTTAAGGAATCTGCCTCTGGGATTGTGGCGGTCTGCCACTATGAATGTGGCTCTGTGGCCATTTCCTTAGACATTCTGGCCCCAAGGCTCGGGGCGGGGCGGGGGCTGGCAGGCTGCTCGGTGGTCTCCACACATCAGTGCAACCAGAGGGAGCATTGTGCCTGCGGAGGAAGGACATTACACGCCCCGGGTACTAATGCCTGCTTCTTGCCTCCTACTATTTACTTTTAATGTGGCTGGTACTCGTTTCAAAATACGCTTGTCCTCCTTTGTCCGTTTCTAGTCTGGTCATCACTTTACTGCTAATCCCACGTCAACACAGTGCAGCGAAGTGCCAGCAAGCCGTTCCAGCTCCCGCATTCCACAGCCCAGTGATCTACAGAGCAGAAGGCAAAAGGAGGAAGGGCGGCGCACGGCGGACTCAGGGAGCCATCACAAACAAACCAACTTCAGACGCACTCCAGTCCAGCAGGTGGGATATGATCAAAAAGGAATCAAGCAAAATCACCAGGAAGCCCACTCGGCGTTGGCCCCAAGTGCAGTCCCTTTTCTGAACAAAAACTCTTTCACCACTCAGAATGGTTCAACATAGGGGTAAAAACACATGGGTTGTAGCTGTGGAAGTTGGAAAGCTTTTAAAATGGTTTTATTCCCTTCGAATACCGTACAAAATATTCAGTGAATGCTTTCCTAGAGATTCTAAGGGAGGGGAAAAACACCAGCAGCTGCCACTGCCCTTGATGAAAAATGTGGCATCTGGCATCAGAGCACTCGCCTGCAAACCTGAACCAGTGTAAGGCCTTTGTCCAATGGAGAGAATCGCCCCATTTTTTCCCTTCTCCACTGTCGTGAGGGACCTAGAGACCCTCATAACATCATGAAGCAAGGAGCCCTCACTGGAATAACATCTGAATTGTTATAACCCAGCTGGGAATGGAGAGTAGGAACAGACGTGCCACTTCTTAGACGCCTACAAACGGATGACATGGACAGAAGCCACTCAGTCTAAGGGGTGAAGATGCCCGCACGGAAGGCGGGGCAGGGCATGGAAAACCCACCACAAACGTGCCTGTGTCTGTGGGAAGTGTGAGAAACGTGAGGGCAGCACACAGTTCAGGCATTTTCTGAAAAGCACTGCTCCCACCTCTGCCCCCAAAACAGCATCCACCTGGGCTCCAGGCTTGGCCTTGGGAGAAGGAAGCTTTCCCGCACCGACCCCCCACCGCGCTCTCCTCCGGCTGTGCGCGCCCTCAGCCGCTCCAAACCCCACGTAGGGGCGCGGGTTCTCCCTGGACGCCAAACACCCGACGGCTCCCGGCAGCTCTGTCTCTTCCCCTGCTCTTCTAGAATAGTCCTGCTTCTCTGTCCCCCTGCACCAACCATCCCTGCCTCGGGACAGGTGAGCGCGAGGGAAGGGATGCCCGCGCCAGCACACAAGCCCGCGCAGCGCAGGGCAGGTTCTGGGCCACCAGAGGCATTTCTCTGCGCCGCGCCGAGATGTCGCTTTGCGGGTATGATGCCTGAATCTCCCCGGGAGGGGAATGGCCCGGGTCGCCCCCCGCCCCCGCTTGGCAGCCAGGGAAAGACCCAAGGCGCCGAGGGCCCCGCGCCCTCCGCCCGATGTCGGGGTCCCGCGGCGTCCCCGGCCGCCCCCTCCGCGCGCGGGTTGTGACAGGAAGCGCAGCCGGCACAGAGCGGGGCGACAGACGGGGCGGGTGGTGGGCCCGGGGCGAGGCCAGGAGAAGCGGCGAGGAGGGGGCGGGGGAGCCGCGGGCAGCCCGGCCCCGGGGCGGGGCGCGTACCTGGGGCCCCCGCCGAGGAGGCGACCGGGAGCAGCGCGGCCAGGAGCAGCAGCAGCGCCCAGGGCAGCGGGCGCGCGGCGGCCTGGGGCGCCATCGGGGAGCCCGGGGTGCGGGCGCGCGGCGCGCAGCGGTCGAGGGGCGCTGGGCCGGGGCTGGGGAGCACGCAGGCGCCGCCGTCGGGTCCCCGCCGCGAGTCCGTGTGGCTCCGCGCACTTCCGCACGCTGCCCGCCGCGACCTGGCCCGCGCGCCCCACGCCGCGCCCCGCCACTGAGGCGGCCCCGCCGCGCCCCGCGCCTTTCTAGCCGCGCACGGGCGCCCCCTGCCGGCGCGCGGGGGCTGCGCGGGGCTGCGGGAGGGCCGGGGGCCGGGCGCCGGGGAGGCGGGCCGCGCGCGGAGGCGCAGAGCGCGCGGGGGGCGCCCGCGGCCCCGGGGCGGGGTGTCGGAAGACCCAGCGGTTACTGTGCCCGGGCGAGCGGCCAGGGAAGTTCCTCCCCTTGTCTAACCTCTCTCGCTCTCCGGCTCGGGAAATGGGCCAGCGTCTCCGATCGCTTCCAAACGTAGGAATGCACTTTGTCCTCCTAAGTAAAGACCTCTGGTGTGAGCGTCGGGAGCGGGGCCCAAGAGCCTGCGCCTCCAGCTGCACGTTGCAGCCGTGTCTGCAGCTCGCCCCGGCCTCCCCGCACACCCAGCGCCCGAGGGCGGAATCGTTTTAATGGCCGTGGACCCTGTCGCTCCCGGCTGTCAACGTGCGCACGTGGCACTGGTTGGAAAGGAGGCCGTCGCTGAGCGCGCCTTGCAGCCCAGGCCAGGGCCGTAGGCGGCCTGGCTTCCTCCGGTCTCAGCACATTTCACGCAGCCTTCGGGTCCCACCTAGTGTGGGACAGCGCGGTCTGGCTGCGGGCTGAGAGCGCCCCCGGGGGCGGGAGGGCCCTGTGCGCGCCGCACACCCATCCCCTGAAGCCCTGGACCTCCGTCCAGGCCGCCTCTCCATCTTGGCCACCCAAAGCTGGACCAGCTTGTGTTCTTCTGCAGAGACGGGGGACAAAGCTGTTAAATCATTAGTAAACTGACGGAAAAATAGCGCTAGAGTATCTCTTTCCTGAGACAAAACAGCAGCAGTAAACAGTCATGCGGGTAAAGCCCTGGCTGGGGCGCCTTGCCGCGAAATTCAAAACCCCAGGGCCTTCCTTTTGGGATCGCTGTCTTCTGGTTCCCAAGGAAAAAAGTTCTCCGCTAATCTTCCAAGTTCTGTGAGTGGGCAGAACTCCTGTCTGCAAACGTTTTGATGTTTAGCTACTAAACACCCTCTTATGGTTATCCCTGCTCCTCCCCAAATGGCTCTGGCCCCTCCCGCTCCCCCATCGCTGCCCCCTTAAACTGGTCCAGGACATTGGTGAGCAGCGCTGGACCAGAATCAAGACTTCTCTAAGTGGAAAAGCCTGGTGGAGAAGTCTCTTCCTCCTCGAGTCATTGGTGGACGCGGGTCGCTGATAAATGGCCCCCACCTGAAAGTGGCCCCTCATCCTTGGAGCCTGTGAGCATTGCCCTGTATGGCAAGGGCAGTACTTTGCAGGTGTGATGAATCTAAGCCTCCTGAGCTGGGGAGGCTGTTCTGGACTGCTGTCGTGGGCTCGATGCCAGCCCATGGGTCCTGAGGAGAGGGGGGCAGCGGGAGGGTCTCCAGACAGAAGAGGCGCGGGCCACCTCGGAGGCGGGGATGGCAGTGATGAGGCCACCAGCCGGGCACTGCCGCAGCCTCCAGAACCTGGTCTGCCTACGGCCCCGGGTGGCCCACGGGCTCTCCAGACCGTGAGAGAACACGTTTCTGTAGTTTCAAACCACCCAGCAGCCCTAGGGAGCTACCGGCTGTGGTTTTAGGCTCCAGAGACACCAGCCGGGAGAAAGAAACAAAGGGACGAGCGGAAAGCCAGGGTCTCAGCTTCGCCCCCGCGCTTTCTGCAGATTAGTTCTGGTAAACAAGAAAGTCCCTTTTTCTAAGTCCAAGTGGGATTGTCCTTGCTGGTGACTAGTCCCGACTAGTGCATTCCCCCTGCCCTCGTTAGGAAAAGGACCAAGATTTACGTTTGTTTTCATTCTGCCTCCCAAGAGTGGCGGTCATAGCCCCGAGCACGTAGTAAATTCCAGGGAATGCTGACGGATCCGTTGCCACTCGGCTTAAGGGATGAGTTGTGTATCTACTACGAGTCAGGAACTGCTCTCTGGCACTGGGGACCAGCAACAGAAAACAGACGAATAGCAGGAGATGTTAGAGAGGGAGGGCAGGGGAGGCCTTGTGCTTTTACTCCGCGCAAGATGCGGGCAGGCTTGGAGAATCCTCAGCGCCACCTGTAGGCAGCTCTTCAATCCCCTGAGGGACGATGGTGCTGGGACCAGGAGGACGGCCATAAAGGCATGAGAAGGCAGGGACCACGGGATACCTTCAGAAGCTCAAGCCAAGATGATTTTCTGATAACTGGGTGCCGGTGAACTGGCGCCATTCCAAGTCACCCTGCTCATGACTCTCCATGAGAACTTCTGTAATTTCAGGATCCCATTCTTCAATTTAGTGTTCATGAAAAGCTCACATGACCTGATTTGCAGAAGCACATGGTGAAAGGTCATCAAAGGGCACTTTCCTTCCTTGCTCATGAAATGCATTTGCATTTTTCTACACATTAGAGCGACTTTCCTATGTGGCCATTTCAGAGTGAAGCACAGTGCAAAATTACCTGCCCATTTAGAGTGCTGACGACTCGATCACAACAATCACCAGGGACTGCTAGATAGTAAATGAAATTAATAACATTTTTGTGTCCCATTCTGACTCGATGACATATTTGAGAATGTATGTTTAATTTTAAAATGTCCTAAAAATCTCAGGAAGCAGATGTGGCTCAAGCGACTGGGCTCCCATCTACCATATAGGAAGTCTGGGGTTCGATTCCCGGGTCCTCCTGGTGAAAGGCAGGTTGGCCTGTGTGGAGAGCTGGCCCACGCAGGAGAGCTGGCCCATGCAGGAGAGCTGGCCTGTGCAGAGAGCTGGCGCAGCAAGATGACACAACAAAAAGAGACACAGAAGAGAGACGATAAGAGACGCAGCAGACCAGGGACCTGGGATAGTGCAAGAGATTGAGCGCCTCTCTCCACTCCAAAAGGTCCCAGGATCGGTTCCCGGAGCCACCTAAAGAGAAGACAAGCAGACACAGAAGAACACACAGAGAGCAGACAGCGAGCGCAAAACAACAAGGGCGGTAGGTGTGGGGGGGATAAATAAATAAATCTTAAAAAAAAAAAAAAAAATCTCAAGGCTTCGCTGCTTTTTCAGTTAAAAACCTTAACGAAACTGACCTAAGTGTCACTGCTGCCTGACTGGGTGTGAGCATCTCAAAAACACCAGCCACTGAAGCTGTTTTCCTGCGAGTCCATTTTGAATTCACTGTCACTATTATTTTCCTGATAGATTTCACTCTTTTTTTCACGTAATCTCTTAAACTCCAGGCTGCTGTTTCTATTTTGTTTGTCAAAACAACATGTCTGTGTCTCACTGTGGGACTGGGCGGATCGTCAGCTGTTAAAGTGAGGTCCCTGGCTGGCCTGCCTATGACTTAGTTTTTTTGTTCTATAGCTTTACGACTCAGTCTGCATCCATGTAATTTATCTCTGGTTCTAGTTATTTTTTAAAAGTGACCATTCAGCCAAAGAGTTCAACAGTCTCGATGCACATCGTCATGGCATTCCTATGTGGTAAGGCAGACTAAAATACTATTCTAATTTTTAATATGGCTAAATGGAAACCAAGTTTAAATGACCGTCCAGTCCAAACTCAAGTAGAGTTTTGGAAGTGCAGAGTGCATACCATTTGTCTCACATCAAATCTTGTTCAAACTTTAATTTGGCCTATTGACTCTTCAGTTCCTTTTCAAGGACCACATTTGACTACATATCAATCAGCCTCTTCCTCAAAGAGCTCACAACCCGATTACCACAGTGGGGCATTGTACAACAGCCATCTCACAAAGGCAATGTGCACACAGCCTTTCCAAGAGTACGTGAAAGTAGAGAAACAAATAGGGTGTCCATACGGTGCCTGGAACGACTGGGGAGAGAACAGTAACTCAAGGATAACGGATCTGAAGGGAAATAGCCGTCTCTAGGATTCCATGTACAGAAGGAAATGAATTTCAAGTAGATGTGGGCTAACAGTCACCACCATCTTAATTTACCTTGACATAGGAGGAAAAAGAGATTGCGTCAGACTGGCAAAAAAAAAAAAAAAAGTAAGATAAAACAATACTTTTTCCTGTATAGACTCTACACTTCATGAAACTATTCATGAGCATCTGTTTCTTCTGAGCCTCACAACCTGAGAGGTGCTTCAGGTAATAAACCAAGGTGCCGAGGAGTTACATGGGTCATTCGGGGTCCTCTGGCTGGTAAGTGTGAGAGCCAAACCCCAGGCGCCAAAGTCTACGTGCAAGTCTCTCTCCACTGCACCAAAACACCTCAGGAAGTCCCCCTCTCAGATTTTCAATAAAAACATCAAGGCAGAGAGTACAAGTAAAAGTATGTTTTGCTCAACCCATGTCCAGTACAAATTTATCAGAGACACTTCTCTGTCATCCAAGTGGTGATCAATCATTCTCAACAAACAGCTATGGAAGTCCCCCATATTACATCATTCAGCTTCTCAGGATTTGGAAGGTGCCAGAAAGAAATGCTGTTTCTTAGAAAATATGCTGTAAATCCATCATTGCCTGAAGCATGCTTCCTCTGCACAGAAGTCCTGACTTGTTTCCACATCAAGGCAGTGCCAAGGCAAGTTCTCTACTTTTGCATAATTACACTTGGAATTAGTAAAACAGAAAGGATTAAGATGTCAGACATCCAACTTAGCATAGTCATTTTTTTAAAAAACTTGTTAATTTGAAATAATTTCAAACTTACAGGACAGTAGCAAAAATAATATAAACCCCATACAGATAATTCCAGCATACCCCTACTACCACTCCCAATACTCAGATCCACCAATTTTACACTTTACCACGTCATTCTATCTCTCTATCCATCTATCAATCCATCATTTATCTATCTATGTATCTACCATCTATCTACCATCTATCTACCATCTATCTACCATCTATCCATCTACCATCTATCTATCTATCATCTATCATCTATCTATCATCTATCTACCATCTATCTACCATCTATCTATCATCTATCTATCATCTATCTATCATCTATCTATCATCTCTCTATCTATCATCTCTCTATCATCTATCTATCATCTATCTATCTACCATCTATCTATCATCTATCTACCATCTATCTACCATCTATCATCTATCTACCATCTATCTATCTACCATCTATCTATCTATCATCTATCATCTATCTATCATCTATCTATCATCTCTCTATCTATCATCTATCTATCATCTATCTACCATCTATCTACCATCTATCTACCATCTATCTATCTACCATCTATCTATCTACCATCTATCATCTATCTATCATCTCTCTATCTATCATCTATCTATCATCTATCTACCATCTATCTATCATCTATCTATCATCTATCTATCATCTATCTATCATCTATCTATCTACCATCAATCTATCTCTCTATCCATCTATCAATCCATCATTTATCTATCCTCTATCTTCTTTCTATCAATCATCTATCTACCATCTATCTACCATCTATCTACTATCTATCTATCTATCATCTATCTACCATCTATCTACCCTCTATCTACCATCTATCTACCATCTATCTACCATCTATCTATCTATTATCTATCTACCATCTATCTACCATCTATCTACCATCTATCTACCATCTATCTATCATCTATCTATCTACCATCAATCTATCTCTCTATCCATCTATCAATCCATCATTTATCGATCCTCTATCTTCTTTCTATCTATCAATCATCTATCTACCATCTATCTATCTATCATCTATCTATCTACTATCTATCATCTATCTTAATTTACCTTGAAATGGTAAATTATCTATCTACCATTATCTATCTATCATCTGTCTATCATCTATCTATCTATCTACCATCTATCTATCATCTATCTATCATCTATCTATCTACCATCTATCTATCTATCTATCATCTATCTACTATCTATCTATCTATCTATCTTCTGTCTTCTGAACCTTTGAGAGCAGGTTGCACACATCATGCTCCTTGAGCACATAACACTTCCATATACACTTCCTGAGAACAAGGACGGTCACTTATGTCATCACCTTAAGCATATCAAGGTCAAGAAATTTAACATTGGCACACCGTCAGGCCCCACGAGCGGGTGAGCCCCCAGGCCCCAAGTGCAGGTGAGCCCCCAGGCCACATGAGCGGGTGAGCCCCCAGGCTCTGAGTGCAGGTGAGCCCCCAGGCCCCATGCACAGGTGAGCCCCCAGGCTCTGAGTGCAGGTGAGCCCCCAGGCCCCATGCGTAGGTGAGCCCCCAGCCCCCAAGTGTAGGCGTGCCAGGCCCCGCCGAGCCACGCAGCAAGATGACAACATAACAGGAGAGTGTCACAAGGGAGAGCCAAGATGAGACGCGCTGAAAAACCAGGAACTAAGGTGGTGCAGGTGGTAGAACACCTCACTCCCACATCGGAATTTCCCAGGATCGAATCCGGTGAAGACAGGAGGAGAAGTATGAGAAGAGAGGGCAGGAAACAGACACAGAGAATTGCCCAGCGAATGGACACAAAACAGCAAAAAATGGGGGGGGGGTGGGCATTAAAAATGGGTAAAAGTAAAATAAATAAGTAAATAAATAAGTAAATCTTTTAAAAAAACTTAACATTGATACAAAGCTTACACCCTATATTCCATTTGTTCTTACGTCCTAATAATGTCCTCTTGAGACTTTTTTCCTCCGTTCTTAGATCCCATCCAGGATCTCATTATCTCTTTACTTTCTCCTTTTTTAAATTATGAAAACATATGAACAATTGTGGAAACAGATATACATAAATCATTCCATCCCAGCCCCTCCCACTAATACCATTTATTTCTGTGTTGAACAAATATTAAGGGTGGGTGTTGGAGGGAACAGAATAGAGCAGGGATTCTTAACAAGGGGTCCATGAGCTTGAATTGAAATTCAGAAAACATAATTCTTGTGGGGACATGTTAGTGCAGGAGTGATAAATTTATTAAATAATACACAGTATATTGTGGACTTAGTAAGGGGGGCGTGGTTTTCACCTGATGGCAGAGGGGTCCATGGAATAAAAGAGGTTAAGAACCCCTGGAATAGAGGAATGGCTACCAAGATGAAATAGAACCTGTCCTCATAAAGCAGCTTCAGAGTAGTAGGAAAGAAAGAGAAAAATAGCCCAAAGGCAAAGCACAAAGTGATTATTTCCTGATAGAGGGATAAACGTAAGGCTGCCTAATACACAGAAGGCGTAAAGCGTGTTCAGCTGAGAGGCAATGAAATGCATCTTGGAAGAGTCAGTATTTGAGCCAGACTTTGAAGGAAAGATAAAGCTGGGGCAAAAATGATGCAAAGGGCATTTTCAACAGAGGGACCAAGGTGATGGATGAAAGGAGAGACTGGAGAAGCTCAGGATGATGAAAGGGCAGCTAGAGCTAGTAGTAAAAGGACTTGACAGCAGGCCTGGATGATTTGGATTTAATCTGCAGGCAAGATGAAGCTGCTGAACAGGAAAGCACATCAGTCAGTCCTCACAAAGTTATTGTGAGGTGCAAGGAAAACAGTGTATGTGGCAAGTGTATTGAAAATGGTAACAAGCTATACAAACCTAAGGTATTTACATGGTGAAAGTCAGAACTGTGGTCTAGAAAAATTAACCTGGCAGCCGAGTGCCAAATTGACTGGATAGGATAAAAATTGAGGTAAAGAGGCAGCTAAGATGCTGCTGAAATAATCAAGTTGAGTGGCCATAAGTACCCGAGATAGAGCTTCAGCAGAGAAATGAATTTACAGAAAAGATACTGTGACTGTAGAATCAACAGAACGTGCCATGTGGAGGGAAGGTGGCTTAAGGGAGTATCCTAGGTCAGATTCTCCTTCTGTCCCTGGAAGAAGCAGATACAAAACCTCTCTGAAGGAAAGCATCCCCAACTCAGGCCCTTAGGATTTCCAGTTTAAGGCTGATCAAATATGAGATCAGAAAACCCTCAAAGAAACACCGTGAGAAGGGGCCAAAGAAGCGAGATTTGGACTCTCAAGTGCTTCAGATATTAGAGTTATCTGATTCTAAATATAAAATAATGCTTGGTATCTTTAAAGAGATAAATATGTAATAAAAATAATGGTTTGAATAGCCAAATACATCTTAAAGACATTGAAATATTATCATTTCAAAAAGCTCAGTAGATGGCTAAATAGTTGGTTAGACATAGCAGAAGAGAAAATTAGAGAAATGGAAGTCTGATTACAGACTTCTAATTACTACAATTACAGCACAGAAAATTGCAGAAGAAAAGAATAGAGAGAATAGAAAAGAGGCAATGTTCAAAGAAATAATGGCTGAGAATTGGGGAAAGATATAACTCTACTTATAAAGGAGGCAAAACAAATAAAACGTAGGATAAATAAAAAGAAATCCACAACTTAGTATGTTGTGGTGACATTGAGAATACAGACTGCAAAGAGATGATTATAAAGTGCCAGAAAGAAATAAGAGCTTACCTACAAAGGACTAAGAGGTTAAACAGCAGACTTATAAAAAAAAAATCTGTTACCATTTTCAAATGGTAGGCTAATACCTTCAAAATTTGAGAGAAAATAACTGTAAACTTGGAATTGTATGCCCAGCAAAATTACCTTTCAATATTTAGGTAAAATAAAGACATTTTCAGATTAGTAAAATTTGAGAGTATTTGCTGTCTATAAACCTGAAGGAACTTCTAAAAGTAGTTCAGGAAGAAAAAATGGACCTCCAAGCAAAAGTTCTGTGATGCAAGGTGGAGTGGATGGCAAAGAAGTTTGGAAATGTGCAGAAAAGGCTAAACAAATACCAATTGTATAATACAATAAAATGATGAGTGATTATGGGTTATAAAGGAAGACAACTAAAATACTGGATTTGAGAAAAAGCTTGAAAGTCAGTAGGGGTAATCATTGTTAAAGGTGTTTAAATGAACTTGTATTGTTCAGGAGGGAGGTTAGGAAATTAGCTTTAGATTTTTTAAATTAAATATGATAAAGTTTTAAGAGTAACAACTAAAAAATATGGCATGTATAACTTTTAAACTAACAAACAGAGGATTTCAACTTTCCTTTCTCAATTATGAATGGATAAATCAGATAAAGTAGGAAAGCTGTAAATACTTTGAACACACAATTATCAAATTTGATTCAATGGTCTCATAAAAAATATGCATTATTCTCAAACACCTGTGGATTATTTATAAAAATTGACCATGTATTTAGCCAGCTGGAAGTCATATCAAAATTTTTAAAATAGGTATGATAATAGACTTCAGTCTCTGACTACACAGCAACTAAGCAAAACATCAAAACCAAAAATAGAATTTTAAAACATATTTTTATAAATTAAATATAGAATTAAATAATATAAATTTTAAATGCTCAGAACCAAACAATAATAAATCTTGTACATAGAACTTGTAGGACATTGCAAAAGCGAAAAATATACAGCCTTAAATATCTCTATATGAGGGAAAGATATAGCCTTAAATACTTGTATTTATAAAAATAACAAGTAAGCTGTATGTCCAGTAGCAGCTATGTATAGTAGGGGAAGCATAAAGCGGTTAGGAGAAGAATAAAAGAATAAGTGCTTATAAAGGAGAAGGAAGACGGTAATAAAGATATGAGCAGGAATTAATGAAACAGAAAACAAAAGTACAATAGATGTGAATATTCTTGCTGACCTGATTTTGTGATAATCAGGGTGGGCTAAACATTCGCTATATTAGAAACCATGCATGTGTCCCCAGACCTAGTTTTTCTCCCTAGGTCTGGTTTTTAGAATGCTGGTGATAAACTAAGCCTGATTTATTATATGACCATCCTGTATGGGAAAAGACTGTAACTTTGGGTATCTTTGGTCAACCTTAAGAGATACAGCAGGGAGACGGATGTGGCTCAGGTGGTTGGGCATCCGTCTCCCATATGGAGGGACCTGGGTTTGATCCCTCGGACCTTCCGGTAAAAATTTAGAAAAGAAAAATATAGAAGGCGCGTGAGCCATGCTGCAACATGATGACATAACAGGAGAGTGACACAAGGGAAAGCCAAGACAAGATGCACTGAAAAACCAAGAACTAAGGTGGCACAGGCGGTAGTAGGACGCCTCTCTCCCACATCAGTGATTCCAAGGATTGAATCCCAGTGAAGACAGGAGGAGAAGGAGGAGAAGAGAGGGCAGGAAATAGACACAGAGAGTTGCCCAGTGAATGGACACAGAAACAGCAAAAACAGGGGCAGGGGCGTGAAAATGGATAAAAGTAAATAAATAAATAAATAACTCCTTTAAAAAATGTATAGGGGCGTCAGATAAGGACTATAGTTAGTGGTAATACTTTGACGATGCTCTGTCATGATTTGTTAACAAACGTTTCACAACAATGCAGGGTGTTTGTGGGGGGTGATGTGTGGGAGCCGTGTATGATGTTATGCATGTTTGTTTTGTAAGTTCACAATGTTTACTGAACACTTATAGTTTATGTATGTTCATGTGTGAATGATATACTTCAATAAATTGTTTTTTAAAAAATAGAGGGTACAATACAAAAAATAAAATAAAACTTGGTTCTTAGGAAAGACCAATATGACAGCCAAATCTTTAATGAGATTTAGCAAGAAAAAAGGACAGAAAGCACAAATAAATAGTAATAGGAAAAGCAAAAAGAGGTATAACTATAGAAACAGCAGATATTTAAAAGAAGAGAATATTTTGAATTATTTTATCTGCTTATCAAATATGTTAATAAGTTTGGAAACTTAGGATAAATTTAAAAAATTCCTGGGAAAATATAACTTACTAAACTTGACTCAAGGAGAAAGAGATGCCTGAATGGTCCTACAATATTGAAAGAAATGTAATCAGTAGTTTAAAATCCTCCCATAAAGAAAATACCTGGCCCAGTCAATTTTGTAAGTGAATTCTACAAAACTCCCCCAAATTCTTCAAATGTTCTAGCAGATAGTAAAAGAGGAAGTGCTCCGCTAGTGGCATTCTATGAAATTAATATGGTCTTGATGCCAAAGACAAATGCGATGAAAGAGAATTACAATCTCACCAGTAAACAGATACAAAAACCCTAAAGAACATTAACAAACCAAATCCAACCAAATATCAAAAAGAAAATCTGTATCTTGACCAAATTTGGACTATTCCAGGAAGTCAAGGGATGTTTAACATTAGAATAAATGCAATTTATGGCATTAATAAAGGAGAACAACCATATGGCCTTCTCATTTGGCTCAGCAGAGGTATTTGATAAAATTCACCATCCCTTCATGATAAAAAAAAAATTCTTAGGATACTCAAAGCACCAGGGAAAGTCCCTCAGCTGCTGAACAGCGTCCACCAGGAACCCAGAGCAAACGCCCCTGTTGATGGGGAGCTGTGAACCACCGCCGCCGCCGCACGTCCAGTTCATGGCTCGGCACGTGAGAGGCAAGCTTTTCCGTGTATCTTGGTAACAAAACTGAGCACAGCTTTATTTGCTTAGGGATTCGCCCTTTCTAAGGTCCTACACGGCACGTGATGGCTGTTGATCTAATTTTGCTTTTATGCATTAATTTATATTTTGTCGCGTATTTTGTCACGTATTTTGAATAGCACCCTTGCTCTTATGCAAAACCTCACAACGTCCCTGCTCAGCGTTGTAAATGGTTCTCCTCTGGACGCTTTCCATCCTCTTTTAAAGCTGAACAAACGTAGGCCAAGCAAGGAAAGGAGATAAAAGTCAAATGTGTACGTTTTGTTCCTTATTCACGCAGTAGAAAATGCTTCCAAAAGCTGGAAGTGGACATGAATTCACTTCTGCACAGTCTCCCCAGTACACACAATTCTTGGTGATTGAGTAGTCGCTCTAATCCGTCTTTCTTTAAAAGATTTATTTTATTTATTTATTTCTCCCCCCACCCTCGTGGTTTGAGTTCTCTGTCTGCTCCGTGTCTATTTGTTGTGTTTTCATCTTCTTTTTAGGAGGCACCAGGATCCGAACCCCGGACCTCCCATGTGGTGGGCGGGCGCCCAATGGCTTGGGCCACCTCTGCTTCCCTATAATTCATCTGTATAATGACTTTGTTTGCACGCAGAGTAAAGAACTCTACACGCACTGCTTTCTCCGTGGTGTTATTCACCCAGTTGAGACTCTGAATTCTTTTTCATGTGCCTTCAGTTTGAAACACAAATTGTTCTGCTTCCACAGCTGGTTTTTCTAATATATATTTAAAGTAAGAATAAAGTAATGGACAAATGTGATGGCAAATTAGATGAACTTTTTATACCATGCTTGACCATTCTTTTTGCTGGTTTTTGCCAGTTATGACATTATTTATAGTTGCTAAGGTGATCATATAAGAAAATTCTGTTTTGTAATACTTGTAGTCCAAGCACATGGCTCATATTCTTGTGAATCACTCCACTTATAAAGAAAATTAATTTGATCCTGGACCATTTCATCAATTATACCTCTGGCAAGTTAATGCAAACCACTTGTATTCTGGCAATAATAAATGGGTTATTTGTCGGCCAATCCGCCATAGCAAATGACACTTCACTCACTTAGAAATGAACAGAAGCAAGCTATCAGGAAATCAAGTGGTAGTGGATTAGGGAAATTAAACAAAAGGAGACGATCTATCCTTACTGTCCTGCAAAACACCAGAGAAGTGTTCAACAAGTTAAAGAGAAACGAAGCCCAGAAGCTGAAAGCTGTCAGTGGAAGGACAACTTGCTACCTCGATCTGAAGGGCAACCAGAGGTGCATGTCCTTTATTTCACCGGCAAACAATAGAGACCAACTCTGGCTAGATTAAGCCCCGAAACAAAACAAAACAAAAGCCCACCAGTGTTAAAAGAATAAGTAGCCCCCTGAATTGAAGAAAAATGTCCCAGGAAAAATGGGAGGAAGGAGAGCTCTGGGAGAAACACTCGACCACCTTCTCCAAGGCACCCCCTTGGGGACAGATCACCTGCCACCCGTTCCTGTTCTTGGGTCGCACTGTTCAAGCGTCAGGCTCCTGGAGGGGCATCTCATTGGCTTAGTTTGGGTCACATGCCCCCTTGTCCACAGGAGGGTGGGTGGCAGAGCTCTGTTTCTGAGGCAGGGCAAGCACCTCTCCCACTGTCTTTGTTTTAAAAGAGCACTGGATAGAGTTGCCACGTGACCCAGCAAGAACTGAGAGCAGTGACACGAACAGACGTCTGCACACCGACATTCACAGCGGCGTTATTCACCATTGCCAAAAGATTCAAACAACCCAGGTGTCCATCAACTGATGAATGGATAAACCAACTGTGGTCTATTCACACGATGGACTATTATGCAGCTGTAAGAAGAAATGAAGTCGTGAAGCATATGACGTCATGGATGAACCTGGAGGACGTTATGTTGAGTGAAGCAAGCCAGACACAAAAGGACAGATACGGTATGATTGCGCTATTATGAACTAAATATATTGTGTAAACTCATGGAATCAATAACTAGAACACAGGTCACCAGAAAATAGAAGGAGGGTAGAGAATGGAAAGCTGAGGGTTAATCTGCAGAATTGGCAAAAAGGTTGTTTGGAAATCTTTGGAAATGAATAGAAATGGTGAAAGCATATCATGGTGTTTGTAACTAGCAGAGCTATTGTATGGGAATGACAGTGGTTGACAGGGAAAGTCGAAGGTCATGTATATTACTAGAAGGAAAGCTAAAAACTAACATGAGACTGTATAAGATAGTAAAACCTCAGTAAAACACGAATCTGGATGATATTGCATATACAAGATTGTTTTTACAAAATATAAATACAAATATACTAGAGAGAAGGAAAAAGAATAGCAGCTATGTACAGCAGGGGAGGCAGAGAGAGAGTGAGAGGTGATGAGTTTTGTTTGTTTTTTGTTTATTAATATTATTATTATTGGAATAATGAAAGTGCTCTAAGAATGATTGAAGTGATGAATGCACAAATTTGTGATTACACCGAATAGCATCGATTGTATACTTTGGATAGATTTATGCTTTATTAATATGTATCAATAAAATTGATTTGTTAAAAAAAAAAAAAAAGAACAGCAGAAGACAAAAATTCAAGATGTTTTCCTATTAAAATGGAGGTGTTACTATCCCAAAGAGGGAGAATGGATGACAGGCAGACAAAAACATCACGAACACAGCTTCACTTCACTAACTAAAAAGAGCTGATTCTGCATAACAACAAAAATTCCAAACCTGACTTAAAACGAGATTTCCCCAACCCCGCACCTGCGGCCCCGCAGCCTGGGAAGGCATCTCGTCTTTCCTCTGGGGTTCCTCCCACCCCTCCAGGGCCACAGCAGGGGCCTGGGAAGAAGTGGGGGGGATACTTGGCGGCCTCCTGAGGGGCGTCCTCTGAAGTCTTTAGCCGCACTTTACAGGACGCTGGCTAGCTGTTTCTCTCCAGGTGGCTCGTCCCCGCCCCTCCTGTGTCACCTCCCGCGGCCCCTCCTGGCGGTCCTCTGGGGCAGGATTTAAAGGGCGCTCCCTGGGGGCCCCCAGTCGGTGCGTGAGAAAGTCCCACGGCCCCTCCCTCCCCGCTCAGCCAGGGGCCCAGGTTCACTCTGGTGCGAGCCAGGGACCGTGCCCCGGGATTCGGCTCGGAGTGGCCCCCTGAAGCCGCTCTGGCCTTAGGATCAAGAGGAATCCCCCTCGGCCCCCACCCCGCGAGGCAGGGCTGTTCTCAGAGCGCCCGGATTAGCTCTTGTCTCAGAGACCCCCCCACAAGCCGTCGTAATCGGCAACACCACAAGCCTTTTCAGAGCTTCATGTGAGCGGCTCATCTAGCCGGCTCTTACCCACCCGCTTCCAAAGAGCTGCACGCCGCAGGGTCGTGTGTCTCCAATGCCACCTTTCAAAATATATACATGTATTATAATCGTATGTTATATCATCATACGACGTAGTTATAGATTGCATCACAGATAAATACAACGACATAGATAGATAGATACAGCCCCAAATCAAAGCATCCCATTGAACATCTTAGCGCCCAGGCGTGTGTAGAGACAAAGGAAAAACC
>JAQZBX010036535.1:5262-24234 GCA_029593785.1 Cabassous unicinctus
AAGGCAAAACAGATGAAAAACCAACCCAGGGAAGCCGATGTGGCTGTGTTGAGCACTGACTTCCCATATATGAGGTCCCGGATTCAATCCCCAGCCCCCGGTACTTCAAGAAGAGAGGAAAAAAAAAAAAAAGTAAACTGGATACCCTTACCTCACACCATTTACAAAAACTAACTCAAAATGGATCAATAACCTAAATAGAAGAGCTAAAACTCTTAGAAGAAAACATGGAAAATCTTCAAGACCTTGTATTTGGCAATGGTTTCTTACATATGATACCATAAACACAAGCAACAAAAGAAAAAATAAATAGGACTTCACCAAAATTAAATACTTTTATGCATCAAAGGACATTATCAAGAAAGTAAAAAGACAACCCTCAGCACGGGAGAAAATATTTGAAAATCATATATCTGATAAGGGTTTAATATCCAGAATATATAAAGAAGTCTTGCAACTCAACAACAAAAGACAACCCAATTAGAAAATTGGCCAAAGGACTTGAATAGATGTTTCTCCAAAGAAGATAAACACATTGCCAATAAGCATATGAAAAAAATGCTCAACATCATTAGTCACTGGGGAAATGCAAATCAAAATCACAATGGCACCACTTCATACCTACTAGGATGGCTATTATTTTTTTTTTTTTAAAGATTTATTTGTTTGTTTATCCCCCCCTTGCTGCTTGTATTTTGCTGTGCGTTTTTCCCGTATCTGCTTATCTCCCCCCTGCTGTGAGGTCTTGGTGCATCAGCCCACCGCGCCGCGCAGGCCGGCCTGCCCTCACAAGGAGGCCCCGGGAAGCGAACCCGGGGCCTCCCATATGGCAAACGGGAGCTCTATCGATTGAGCCACACCCGCTTCCCGTATTTTTTAAAAATGAAAAATAAGTGTTGGCAAGGATATGGAGAAATTGGAACCCTTGTGCATTGTTGGTGTGACTATAAAATAGCGCAGCCAATGTGGAAAACAGTTGGGCAGTTCCTCAAAAAGTTAAGGATAGAACATAGAATTACCATATGACCCAGCAATTCCACTCCCGATTATATATCCCAAAGAATTTAAAGCACAGACACACAGATACCTTTACACCAATGTTCGTAGCAGCAGCATTCAGAGTTGCCAAAAAGTGGAAACAACCCAAGTGTCCATTGACAGATGAATAGATAAACAAAATGTGGTATATCATATGATGGAACATTATAGCAGTAAAAAGAAATGAAGTTATGATACATGATACAACATGGATTGAACCTTGAAGACATCAAATTGAGTGAAATAAGCCAGATACTAAAGGACAAATATTGTTTAATTTCACTTACATGAGACTACTAGAATAAGCAAGTTCATAGATTAGAGCAGATTAGAGGTTATCAGGGGAAAGGATGATGGGAAGTTATTTCTTAATGTGTTTGGGGTGATGAAAAAGTTTTGGTAATGGATGGTGATAGTGGCACAATATTGTGAATGTAATATCACTGAATTCTATACTTTAAAAATAGTTACAATAAAATGTATGTTTATATTAGAAGATGTTAAAAAATAAATAAATGGTAGTATTTGAGCAAAAATACACCTAAAGCAAACTATGTACTCTAGGGAATAATATTTTTCCATCAATTATTAAAAAAGAGTTATGCTAAGTGAAAGTAACTGGACACAAAGTCCTACATGATTGTTTGATGCCATCTATACAAAATGTAAATATAAATAAATTAAAATGTCAAATTTTATATATATGTTACCACACTAAAAAAAACAAAAGTAAATCAGGTGAAGTAATGGAATGAAAATGGCAGATTATTGATCATTGTTGAAGCAGGGTGATAAGCATATGGAGGTTTGCTGTACTATTCTGTTTACTATATCTTTGAAATCTCCTGTATTAGTCAGCCAAAGGGGTGCTAATGTGAAATACCAAAACTGGGTTGGTCTTTATAAAGGGTATTTATTTGGGGTAGAAGTCCACAGTTACCAGGCCATAAAGCATAAGTTTCTTCCCTCACCAAAGTCCATTGTCACGTGTTGGAGCAAGACAGCTGCCGACATTTGCCCAGGGTTCAGGCTTCTTGGGTTCCTCTCTTCCTGGGGCTGCGTTTCTCTCTGGGCTTAGCTCCTGTTTCCTCCACAAGGTCAGCTGTAGGCGATCAGGCGAACAGTTCGCTTCTCTTCTCCTGGGGCCTTCTTTCCAACATCAAAGCTGCTTCTCTAAAGGCTGCTCTTCAAAACCTGCTCCATCTGTCCTTTGCCTTGCCTTTTATATTTGATTCCCCACCCACCAAGGGGTGGGGCTCAACACCCTAATCATAACTTAATCATGCCCAGATTAACAGATCAGTTTACAAGCATGATCCAATTATATTTTTGGAATTCATAATTACATCAAATTGGCCAATGGTTACATCTCCCATAATAAAAAGTTTAGAGATTAAAGAAAATAAAAACTGGCTTACAGGGAAGCGGGAGTGGCTCAGTCGA
Organism: Cabassous unicinctus; assembly: GCA_029593785.1. Lineage (NCBI taxonomy): Eukaryota > Metazoa > Chordata > Mammalia > Cingulata > Chlamyphoridae > Cabassous > Cabassous unicinctus. The sequence continues at coordinate 7,744 of JAQZBX010036535.1, forward strand.
TCGAGCCCCCGTTTACCATATGGGAGACCCCGGGTTCGCTTCCCGGGGCCTCCTTGTGAGGGCAGGCCGGCCCGCGCAGCACAAGGGGCTGATGCAGCGGGACCTCACAGCGAGGGGAAGATAAGCAGACACGGAGAAGACACACAGCGAATGGACACAGCAAGCACAAGCAGCAAGGGGGGGATAAATAAATAAATAAATAAATCTTTAAAAAAAAAACAAAAAACTGGCTTACAGGATTTCTTGGTGCCCTAACTGTGCTACTTTGAATTAACACCCACGAGTTTGCAGTGTTTACCAAACTGACAGTGGAACTCCTATTTCCAGAGCTTCTCTTAGAATTAGTGTTTCTGGGAATACATTTTTCCAAATGCTTTACTTGTGGGTTGGGGTGGTCAAGAAGGTGTCTTGTGGAGAGTATTTGATCCAGACACTTAAAATTTTTAAAAAGAAAGTAAAGTCCAAAAATCTATTTAGTTATAGTTGCCCATTGTGAACATCCTTTTAGTCATCTGTATGTACATATAAACAGATATATGTATATGGTTCTTAAGTAAATGGACTCAGTACCCATGTTGTTCTGTAACCTATTACTATCATTCAGCAATATCTCATATTTTTTCAAGTCAGTCCATATGAGTTACATAACCATTGTGTTGAATTTACGAATCGTAATTAGTTTTCAGCTGATGGCTAGATTGTTTCTAATTTTGTATAATTATTAGCATTCTTTTTTCAAGTGTGTCAAATGTTTGAAAGTACTGTTGTTGTTGTTTTTAAGATTTATTATTTATTTATTCCCCCCTTACCACTTGCGCTCGCTGTCTGCTCTCTGTGTCCATTCGCTGTGCATTCTTCTGTCTGCTTGTTTCCCTTGCTGCGCCATCCATGCCCGTGGGCCGTCAGCTCTCCGCAGGCGCCAGCCAGCTTGCCTTCACCAGGAGGCCCTGGGAATCAAACCTGGGGCCTCCCATATGGTAGATGGGAGCCCAATCAATTGAGCCACATCCGCTTCCCATTTAACATTCTTGAATATATATATATCTTGTGCTACTTCCTTAGGATAAATTCCTAGATGTAACATTGCTGGGTCAAATGGTATGTATTTTATATTTTGATCCATTTTGCCAAACTGTTCTTCCAGAAAAGTTCTGCCTACGTATATTCAAAATGGCTAAGATTTGCCAAGCAGAAATGAGAGGTGGGTGTCAGGGAAGAAGGACATTCTAATTAGTGGGGAAAGTATGAGCAAAGCATGAAGTTGGAAAAATACAATGTGTTTAGGAAGTGACTGAACTCAAGGTTGGTGGAGAAAAGCAAGGGACATGATGCTGGAAAGGTAAGTTGGAACATGGTCTTGGAAACTGGAACAAGGTTGTGGACACTCTGGACTCTAAATAGTTCGGGCTATCCTGTAGGCAATGGGAAGCTATTAAAGGTTTCTAGAAGGCTTGACATAGTGGAACTAATTCTAGCAGTGTGTTCAAGATAAGTGGGAGGGATGGAGACTGATTGGGCCTAACAGGCAGTCCCACAAGAGTATAGATGTGGAGAGGAACCCTGATTAGGACAATGGAGGAAGGGAGGGGGGAGTTCACCTCTCTGTGATTAGGTGGCGTTCCTTTTAAGCAGGCCAGCCTGGCAACATCATGCCATACACCAAACTGTCACCTCTTTTCTTCCATCAGTCTCTGCTCTAATGTCCCTGCTTTTAGAAGCAGTCATAGAGTATTTTTAGGGCATTGGAATTAAGTGTAAACCACATTGTAAACTATAGATCTTGATTAGGAGCAGTGCTTCAATATTAATTAATTTTAACAAATGTACCACACTATTATAAGATGTTATTAATAGGGGAAGATGTGGGAGGGGGAGTGGGGTATATAAGAATCCCTTAGTATAGTCCCTTGCCAGCCCATGACTCTTCCCAGTCAGCTCCCTTGGAGGGAAGGAAAATAGTGGAAGTGCTTGTCTGTCAACTTTGCTTTGTGTATGCGTGTGTTTCCCTGCCAAGGAGTGGCAAATGACTTTCCATGGCTGGAACTCATTACAATTAGTTTATTTCTCAATGTTTGTCTTTCTTGAACTACTTAATATTGGGACTACAGAGATGCTGAAGTATAGGGTGCATGTCAAACCTTCAAAGAACTGCAGGAGCTAGAAAGGAGCTTAGAATTCAGTCCTACTGGCTGCTATTGAGGAGACCAAGAGATATGTGACTGAAAATGTGGAATTGATGGGTTACAGAGCTGCTACACTGTCCTGTGTGTTTGCATGTGTGTGTGCACGCATGTGTATGTTTCTGAATGAGTTTCAGAAAATGAAGAGGGTCATTATCTACTTGATCCTCTCCCTCTCCCCACACTTAAGCAGAATGTTAGGCATATGGTGAAATTGGTGGGAGGTGAGGTAGGCAGACAATAGAATACATGAAGAAAAATGGCTTTTTAAGTGTCTCGTTTCCAGTGCCAAATGCAGAATAGGGTAGGTGAGTGAGTGGGAAGTGAGGAGGACTGGGAATACTGTTTCTTGGCCATGTTTCAGATCAGATAAAAGATCAAATAAGATTTTAGTTTTTGTATCAATTCAGAAGCTCTTAGTCTCCAATCTGTTTTACATCTGGCAAAAGCAGCAAAACCCTCATTTCACTATGGGGCCAGGATGATTTAAAAGAAAATTTCTTTTTACAGCTCCTGCCCACGGCCCTCAGACCTGTTCCTTGCTAGAGCAGAATATCTTGGCAATTTTGGAGAGCTACGACTGTGTTAGCCATTTTGTACCCAGAGATGAATGTTTGATTAAACATTTTGCTGCTACTCACTAGAGAGGAGGCTATCGACGCCATCAGCTGTTCCCAGAAATGCACACTCCAGGGAGGAGTTACCAGGCCTTGTTTTCTCTACATAGAAGATTGCAGGAAATGCCTCTCAGCTCCTACGTTTTTCCTCCACATTCTGGAGAGCTGCTTCTGGGGCGTGGCCACTCCTTTTCTTTTCCCTCTACTCTGATGGAGTGAGGGAGTGGGGAATTTTTTTCCCTCACTGTCATGGTTCCAGCCAAGGCAGCTTAGAAAATAAGATTGCAGAACCCAGGCGCAGAGAAAGAAGGCAAACTGCAGAGGACCAGGGAGCTCAGGGCTGGGCCCGGGCCCAGGTTCTGGTTCAGTGCCCAGTGCCTTTATATTTATTTAAAGAGAAGGGCTGCTTGGTAACCAGGAGCCTGGAGCCTTCACGAACTGCCTTCATGAATTTCTAGTCTGCCTGGCTGCACAGGAATGATCTGGGTGTTGCTCTCAATGAGGAAGCCTCGCTGTCACTGGAATGGGGGTGGGAAAAGGGCTTCCTACCAGAGGATATCTGGACTTCACAGAGTTTAGAATCAGGTCCTTAAACTGCTAGGAGGGATCCTCTATTTTTCTCTTCTCAGCAGCCCGGCACCCACCTGCACCACAATACCTTCCTTTCCTATGGAAAAGCAGCGTTTGTGAGAAGGTTCTGACTGCTTGGATTCAAATCCTATCAAGTTTTTTTGTTTGCTGGCTTTGTGACCTTCAGCAAGAGACCTCTCTGTCAGGGTGCTCATTTGTAAAGTGGGGAAAATACTATCTACCTCATAAAGTTATTGCAAAGGTAACTACAGTTTTTTAATATATGTGAAGTACTTAGATGAGTGCCTGGTAGGTAAAGAAAGTTCAATTCATTGTGGCAGAAAGAACCTTAATGTCTTGTTTATAAAATAGGACTAATGCATCCTATTCTGTTGGCAACTGGTGAGAAAGCTTTGGCTGCAGGAATATAAGAAATTAACTCCCCAAATCTCAGAATGACAGATTTATGCCTCAGTAAAGAAGCCGACTTTATTTTTTATGATCCAGATTTGGCCTTTTCTCCTTAACACCCTCTCAAACTAGTGTCCCAATATCATCCTCATTTTTTTTAATATAATTTTTTTTTAATTTTTTTAAAAATACTTAGATTACATAAATGTTACCCAAAAATTATAGGGATTCCCATATGCCCCACCTCCCACTCCTCCCACAGCCTTCCACATAAACACCCTTCGATAGTGTGGCACATCACTTGCAATGGATAAACACATCCTGGGGCTTTGCCACTAAGCGTGGACCATAGTTCACATTGTAGACCACACTCTCCCCCACAGTTCTGCATGTTATATAAAATGGCCTATAATCCTCATTTTCTTGACCCCAGTCCTCATCAGAGCATGGCTGCAGGGAGAGTAGGCTGTCGGGCCACCAGCAGCAGCCTCCTCCTAGCGAAAGTGGGCTGGAAGAAGAGCAGCAGACGGGTGACCTCACCCTATGGGACTAGGCGTTTTTCCGGCCGCGGCGCAGCATCCCCAGCCAGACTGCAGCGATGGCCCCTGCCCCGCCCTTCGCTGCAGCCCTGGAAGGGTTCCCAGGGGCGCAGGGGTGGGGTGGAGAAGAATCTCTGCAGGGAGGGGAGGCGCAGGATTAGAGGGCCTAAACTGCGGGGAGTGGGGTGCAGCTGAAGCATCTCGGGCCGACAGGGCGGAGGCAGTGACTCCGCTGCACCACCAACCCCCACCCTTTGCGCGCGCCCTCTTTCCCCATCCGTCGGCTTCTCACCCCGCCCCTCTCCTCTTCCCCGGCCTCTCCGCTTCGGCTCCTTCCGGGACCGTCCGGCCCTTTCCGCCAGACTGTGGCGAGGCGAACCCGCAGGAGCTCCGCCCCCTTTGCGCTATCAGCGCTCTCCCCCGCCCCTCGAACCGCTTGGGGGCGCTTCCTCCGCGCTCGCGCCCGCCCGCCTCCGGAACGCGCGTGGCCGCCTATAAAAGAGGCGGGGCGCGCGCGTCGCCGCCACTACCCGCTGCGGAGCAAACGACGAGGAGCGGAGGCCGCTGCGGCGCGTCGATCCCTCAGCACCCCCAGAAGCCGGTGAGAGGGGGTGTAGGGTAGCTCAGGATGGGAACAGGGCCGGAGGGCAGCCGAACTCTGCTCGAGGAGCGGGGCCACGGAGAAGGGGTGGACAGGGAAGCCCCTGAAGCGGGGCGGGGCCAGCGCGCGGACAGGTGAGCCCGGCCCGCCTCATTGCTCCGGTCAGTGGGGTGAGGAACCGGACGAGCCGGCCGCGACCGGCTGGCTTTGTGGCCCGTGGGCTCCGGAGGGGCAGCCTGGCCTGGCGCCGGCGTCCGCGGCTGGAATGTCATTGACTGGGGGGGAGGGGGAAAGGCCATCGGGTCCTCCCTGAACCCCCCTCTCCGCCCGCTGGCTGCGGCCCCGCCCTGCTCCATCCGGCTGCCGCAGGTGGGGTGGAGGCCCTCGCCGGGATCTTCGACCGTCGCCCTTTTTGCAGATTGCCCCTACCACCAGCCCCTTCCCTCTGTGGGGAGCGACTCCTGCAGCTCATTTTCCCAAATCACCGCAAGATTGAGATTCGGCAGCAATTCCAGCCCAACCCTTGAAGGAGGAAGAGCCCAAAGCATAGAGCAAAGAGCCCTTTGACCTTAATTCCATTCTGAATGGCGATTCTTGGCTCCCTCTCTCTTTAGACGTGGAAGGGTCCGAGACTAGCCGTCTCGTTTTCTGTCTTGTAATAAACATTTTCCTCCTCAGTTGTGATCTGCTTGTAAACAATAGGTAGGTGCAGCGCTCGCTTTGTATGAGACCCAAATCAAATAACTTAATATCTTAGGTCTTACCCCCTTCCCCCTCGAGACCGGGTCTTTCGGGCTAGTGTAGTATATTTTTAGGCAAAAATGTTACAACCATGTTAGTGTTGAATAATAGAGCAATCTTTTGTTTGAAAGTCGTCCCTGCGAATTTGGTGCTATCCAAGGACACTTGCTTTTAAAAGTCTTTTTAATATATTGGAAAAAAATTATTTTAAATAATGGGTCTGTTAAAGTTAAGGGTTGAATATGTTTTAAATGAAAGCCTGACTAGCCCATGAAACTGGGTTGAGGTGGTGCCTGAACTGCTGTAACACCAGGTCACATCTCTTTTACATAATAGATCCTAACATATTTAGACCCTTTGTTCTGTCTTCATCATGGTATTTTAGAAAAACTTAGAATCCTGGCTGTGAGGGGGAAATAGAAGAGAGACCATATAAAGCATTTTCATAATGTGTTGAGAAATTGCGTCGTCATAGCAATTGGACTTAAGTGAAACAGAATATATCAAAGATGGAAGGGTGGGGGTGTCCTGCAGCCAGGGAGCACAATCTTAAGAATAGTAGCCGCATCACTAGCTGTTTGAAGCCATTGAGCCAAGGTTCCAATTTGAACTAGTCAATTTCTCTTTCATTGTAGCTAATGTCTTAATTTTGAAAGGTCAAATTGAAGTGAAAGTCTGAAAAAAATGTGCTGCAGGGGGGAAAAATGCTGCCATAAATGCCTCTGTGCAGGAAATTACCAATCCTTTTTTAGTAACTGGGCCAGTAATTACTAAAGGGACCCTCAAAGTGTGTTAGCAGTTATCCAGGGACCTAGGTGGCAAGAATCAAAAGGATTTACTCTATATTGGACAGGTGTGAAGTGGTTCTTGTTGGTAAACCATCAGCTTAGTTCCTGATTCTCTGGTGTGCTTTGTCTTGGCACAGTAATTTAATAATTGGAGAAATCTGATATGTCACACGCTCTGATGTGAGCCTGTCAAGCAATCTGATGAATAAGTTTAGTTGGGGAGAGCTGTTTTAACTGTATCTTTTGGTTCCTTGGGTTAGAATTTTCCCTACTTTTCCTACTCACCTTCATCCCAAAAGGAGGAGCCGGCTGCAGAGCAGAAGTAGAGCTCAGGAATACTCCACCGCAGCCCTGTCGTAGCTGAACCTGCACCAAGGACTGGAGACCTAAGGCCGGCCTGCCTTTGTAATCAATCCTCAGTGGGCTATGCGAGGACTCCACTAGTTATGCACGCCTGTCTGCTGCAGCATTTCAGCTGTGGTTGGCTGAGTACAGTAGAATGCAACACCCTAATGACAAATGCTGACTCCAGGAATGCCGAGGGCAAACCCATGTCTGATCACTTGGGGCCAGCTGACTGGAGCAGCTGTGCTTTTGGACCATCACCTTCCTTCCACCTTTTTTGCGTATTCCTCTTGTACCAGTTCTGAGCAGGAAATAGTATTTTGTAAAGGAAATTTACCAGCAAACTCTGTCCAAGTCAGGTCTTTTTAGCTTGAGTTCTTTCTTGTTTCTGATTTTATGAAAGCATGCTTTCATTAATGAAGGAAGTTTAGGAATCATCAAGTCCTGCAATTCTCAATTTATCAGAGTGTTGGATTGTAGGGGGTGAGGGACATGTTTAGTTTTTAAAAGTATATTCAGAATTATAAATTTATTTGACAAGTGGGAAAACAGACCTAAAGGGGTTGTGACTTAGCCAGGGCAGCACAGAGAGGTAGATAGTAACCACTGAGATCAGAAAACCTTGGTTCTCTTTCGACATTTCAAATCCCTGGTGGGATAAAAACTGTATAGAATGTCAAAGGAGACAGGAAAATATCTGAAAATTGATTTTTATCTGGATTCATATATTTTTAAGGTCAGTTTTCTTCATTTTGAAATTATTTTGTTCAGTTTGCCCTTCGAAGCTTGTTATCTTGCTCTTCCCCCTCCCTCTTTAGACTCCACATTCCTCCATCATGTTGTCATCGTTTCGTAAACGCAGAGTCCAGGTATTTGACCAGCATGCAGGAAATGTGTTGCCTTTTCAATTTTGCCTGGCTTGCAGTGAAGACACATTTGTGTCAGAGGTTGAATGATCCAAAGAGACGGGGGAATAAAACCCTGCCTGCATGACCTTTCTGTTAAGCAGATTGGTTAGGGTTTTTTGTGTGTGTGTGTTGTTTTTGATGTTTCATGATCGGAAGTCCTAGTAAATTTACTCTAAAATTTCCAAAGCCTCCCATTTTTAACCTTCCTCTCTTTAAGGCATGAATATATATATTAGTTTCTTACCACTCTACTGGTGTTTGCATGTAGTGTTTGCTGATTTTTTTATTGATAGTTACTTGGTTCTTAAGAACCAAGGGATTTAAACAGATTATCCTAGGTATTTGGAAAAAATAATCTGAAAATATGTATTAAAAATAAAAACGATATTTTTAATTTGACAGATCTTGTTAATTTGGGTTTGTTTCCTGTTCTCATTGACTTATTTCTTCTGTTTAAAAAAGCTCAATGTATATGTTTTATTTGTGTACAGCTTTTTTTTTTTAATTGGATCTTTTTCAGAAAGAAAAAATGTTTTAATTAATGTCTTGATATCCCATAATAAGAAATATAAAATTTGCAAATTTCTAGTGATTATAGGTGATAAATCCAAGGCAGGCTCTTTTATAAATCGTAACAGTTAATTATTTAAATGAAGTTTATAAAAATGGGCTATATTATAACCTTTTCCTGTTTTTGAATCATAGTAACAATATGTTGCACTTAAATACCTTTTATCTGAATTTTACAGGTTAAAAGGTAAGTAGCAGCAAGATAGTATTTGGGAAACATTCAGAAGTAAGTTATCGCAATGTCACTTTGCATTTCTGGATTTTGATGTAATGATTTTTTATGTAATTTGATGTATGAATCTTTTGCTTTCTTAGAGCTAAGTCATCCCTGCTCACCTTTGCAGAATTGTGCTAACAAGTTGAAATGAATTAATCAATTTGAAGGCTGAAGTGCAGAGTCAAAATCCTGATTGGAATGTGGTTTAAAGCAAAAATATTTTTATTCATGGCATTGACAGTTTTAACTTATGTATTATTTACCCATCTGCTTATCATCAGATCTGCCACTAAAATCTGCAGCTGAGCTGGTTTTGAGTTAATTTGTCTGATCTGAGAATCAATTGATATAAAATTGTATGGGTGCTAACCAACTCTGGTGGTTTGTTCTCAGGGGAGCCCTTCCACATCCATGGATTTAGTTCTCTTGCTTTGCAAATCTAAAATGTGTTAGTAGGCTGGCTTTCTAAGCCATTGAAAATGGTCTTGTTAGTTCTGCACATTTGGGCTCTGCCTAGCAACAAAAAACTGATGACTGGTTTCTATTACCTTTTGCTTTGGGTGATGTTTATGAATGTTTTTATAGAGCAAAGTGATCTGTTCATCCTGTTAGTGCATCCCTAACATTCCTTTCCTTGCAAAACGATTTATCTGGTGTCTTGCCTGAAAATCGGAATTCTGTTATAGCTTTCTGCTTGGTGAAAGAATGACAATCCCAGTGCTTTGTTTTTATTAGAAACTTCCATTTTCACTACATTTTTTTTTTTTTCCTTGAATCCTATAGAGGAAATAATTACCAAATTCTTCTTCTCTGTATGAGGGAGTCCCAGACCACTCACTGCAGATGCCAAGTGTACAAATTTGGCCTTTGGTTTGAAAATGTTTGTATCTACAGTCTTTTGTGTTGCTTAACACAATGTGATTCCCACCCTCTGCCTCCTTCTCTCCCAAAGATAAATATATACTCACAATGAGACCATATTGTTTCTGTAGAATAGGGTGACATTTTAAAAGTCCCCGAGTACCAAGATCTGCCTCAAACAGCTTTCTCTTGGCATTTGTTAAGAAGACAAAGAATAGCCTCTTTTGTAGGAATCCATTTTCACTTGATAATGTATATAAATTTGTTTATATACATTACGAATATAAGGAGTCATTCGTAGGCATGTTAAATCTGGATTAAATTAGAAATTCCTAGCCAACATTGGTATCTCTTGGACCTCTCTCTTACTTCACAGATTTGTCAGTATTTTGAGAACTCTGACAAATCCTTTTTACTTATTACCCTAGATGACATAATTGTAATTCCTGTTTCATCCCCCTGAGATCAATTCACATTACTTGGTGAATGATGCAGCGAACATTTTGACTGCTGCATTGCAGCATTTATAAATAGCCTGCATCTTCAGTCTTCTCCAGTAATATTTGAAAAAAATATGACCTTTTTCTTCTGTTACTTTAAATGGGAAGCTATTCTTAAACATATAGAGAATACATTTAGCGAGTTCTTTCCCCTCCATTCTCAGTGTACATTGATTTGATTGGTAAAATCAAAGTTGACCTGCCGGTTTGAGATAAGCAGTTGATTGCACTCCTAGGAAATCTTCTCAGTTGGGGTTTTTAGTTAGTGGAATACATAAAGCCAGCTAGTAAGATTGGAGATTGTTCTTTAATGGCACATTTCCCAAGTTCTTCCTTTCTAGTACTCTCAAAGGTGTTAATCCCATTAGGACTGGAACAGCCTGGAACTTTCTCCGGAATCTTCCTTATCAGTCTGCTGCATATTGCCAGGACTGGAACGGGGTTCTTGTAGTATGCAGCCTCAGTCATGAAAAGAATGTGTTGTACACAGGCAGAATCCAAGAAATTCCAGTAATTCTCAGACATAGTTTTGGGTAGAGCTTGTAGCACATTTGGGTAGTAATAGCTTTTGGTAATATATATAAATATTTTTCCTGTGTTTAATACAGTCTCTGCCTTTTAGGGGCAAAAAAAGAAACAGGAGCTTGCGTAGATAAATTAGAAACATCGCCCTATCGGGTTAAGAGAGGAGAACTCTTTATTAACCCATAATCTTAGGCTCCTGTAATCATGCAAGTGAAAATTTCAATTGTCTACAGCAGTAGAGAGGGCACTGATGACTGTCAGATAGATGCCCAGTTCCCCAGAGACAGCCAGTTGTGACTTGGCAAATCTCCCACCGTCGTCAGCAGTTCTACTGCAGGAAAGAAAAGTCCATTATTGCCTGACCAAAGCACTTGGTATAGAATTGACTCGTTCTACTTCACTGGGGTGACAAAGAGGGCCTTTTAGGTTGGTTAATTTCAGCAAAGCCTCCTTGGACTGTCTCCCTGGATTGGTAGGGTCAGATCAGCAGGCTGTGCCCATGCAGGGGGATTTGCTCAGGTGGAATCTTTTCACTATTAGGATGGAGATTTCCTTTTTCATCTGAAAGGACTGCTATCCAAATGTGATTTCCATAGCAGCTAAAGGGTTTTAGAAATGCAGTGAATCCTGTGATATGAGGAGGCAGGACAAATGCCATAAACATTAATCCTAAAGACTTAGACATCTTTCAGGAAACTCATGTACAACATGGTTTCTGCTTTATACATCAGCTATGCCTTTTTTTGGTATTTGTAAGCAAGCAAATTAGGTGCATCATTTCCCTATTTTTCCAACTTTACTGTTTCCTAAGGGATAAGAGCAAAGGAAGTACATAATTCTTAACCCTGATTGTTTACTTAAGGCTCAATCTTAAAAACAAAAATAATTTTTAGTTTTAAAAATTATTACTATATCCTTCTTTTTTCCCCCCTCTAAAGTGAAGATGAAAAAGATAAGAGGTGGTGAAAGGAATAAATAAATAACCAAACAATTATCAGTAGTGTGTTAGCGCCAAAACATGTTAGAAATCACTGGTGCTAGTGAGCTTGTCTGGAAACTAGACTCCATTGGCCACCTTTGACTCCACAACTTGCTACTAGATGACCTGTGTTTCTGACTACTTAGTTATAAAATGAGCAATTCCTTTATTACCAAGTTCAGAATATAATTTACTCTGTGATATGTTCCAAGCCCTGGGTTCTGTGCTAAGAGTAAGTTATTGTTTACCCTTAAGGAACTTATAAATATGGTAGGGAGAGAACAGTAATTACACAGCAAAATGTGATAGTGCTGTAAGGGGAACATAGAGGGAGTGAGGCCCTCTGATTCAGAAGAACTTCATGGAGAATGAGAGATTTGCTTTAGGCTTTGAAGAGTTTGTATGATTTTAACGGCAGAATTGGGAGTAGGAGAGAAGAGAACATTCCTGACAAAGAACTTTTTGAGCAAAGAGCTGGCAAGTGGATCCTGCCAGGGCCTGTCACATGGGGTTGGTTTGATTTGAGATATCAGCTGGAAGATGAAGGAGTGAGGTCATGTTTAAATGGTAGTAAATGTGACTAGTGATGGTAGTGATCCTTTGTCAAGATCCTTGTCAGAATCAGCCTTCTCCAAAATAGGCTGCTCTACTTAGGGCAGGCAGCAGTATAAACCAGAACTGCCTTCTTGGTAGTTAATTATTACAGAAACTCTGCCCTGATCAGACACTTCATTTTTCAAGGTTACTCTCAATCTTTGGTTTTAAGGACTCTCTTGAAGTCTCTTTTAAAAACAGAAAAAAAAATTTTTTCAGACGTAGCTGTCCTACTGATGCTACACATTGTGCCTTCTTGAGCTGTATTTCCCTGAGGTCCCACCCTACCATGGTCAAAAGAGAAGCTACTTTCTTAGAATATATTATCATGTGGTCAATCCAAGATTAGTACATCAGACTTGATCATTAAGCTGACACCTAATTGTATAGCTTCAGTTAGTATGTTCTTTGTTTGCCATTCTTGTCTAGCTTTTACTTGGGTGGAATTCCAGTTGTACAATGTGAAATGTGAAACTTGGTTAGGTTATTGAGCTCTCCATCCCCCTTGCATGTGAATGCAGGGCTGCTGCATAGCAGTTGCAACACTCAACATGTACTTACTCATTTATTCAGCAAACACTTCTTAAGGACCTCTATGCTAGAAATCCAGTATACAAAGATTGGGTTGCTTGGTTTAATTATACCATGGGAAGTATATACAAGTGCTCTGTGAATCTACAGAAGAGTGTGATTAAATCTGAGAAGGTGGAAAGGAAAGAGCATTGAGTACTAAATTCTGCAGTTCACTCATTTTAGTTGGATATTGAAATATAAACAGTTACGCAGGGAGAGAAGAGAGGGATATTCTAAGCAAAGGAAGCATGTGCGATGGTTAGCATTTTTAAAAGTAGTTACATATTTTGGAGAAGGAAAATTTTCATATGACAAGAGGGTAGGGGGCACGGATGAGAGATGATACCAGATCTGAATGTAGGGCCAGGTCATGAGGGGCTTTAAATGCCCTGCTAAACAGGTAGACTCACTCTTCTACCAAACAGGAGCCATTGAAGATCTTAAAGCATAGGAGTGACATGACAAACAGTATGTTTTCTTATAATTAAAAACAACAACAACAAAAACTGCTTAATATGTGGAGAATAATATGGAAAGAATGCTTCCATGGCTAAAATCACCTCATGTTCTCTTCTCTAAGAAGATAGTCTCTTCATAGAAAGGTAGCTTACAGAGTTGATCAGGTGTAAACAATGTTTTCTTTCCTCCTCTTGAAGCTGATATAATGCCCTAAGAATGTGAACTAGAAACTCTGATCTCATCCAGATCTCACCAGTGTTGTTATCTCAGCTGAATGTGGTGAGCACTCTCACTGAGTTCCAATTCCTAATCCTTAACCTGCTTATCTTTTCCATTTAACTGGGACAGTCTAATAGGATGACAGGAATAAGTCCCAAATGTTATCCAGTGACAAAATTTTTATACATTTTATTATAGAACAATAGCTAGAGGGGCCATAAAAGTTATCTAGACTGCTTCCTTACCAAATCTCAGAATCCTCTCTGTATAATACAATTTTTAAGTTGGAAAAGATAGGAGAGACCATCTCATTTACACCTGCCATTTTTAGTCACCCTAGGAAATTGATGCATAGAGAGGCAAAGTGGCTCATGCAAGGTCACACATTACTAAAAAATTTAGAAGCTTTTTGTCATTCATCTGTACCTATTTCCTTCTCTGGTCCTTAGAGGATAAAATGACTTAGTCTTGATAAAAGCAGTTAGCATATTCTGGGTTTCTCACATAAATAAGTCACATATTCTCTGACTTTAAAATTTGGTGAAACAGTCCAGAAATCTGAGGGTTTGAAGGTGGGGCAAGTTGAGTACAACAGGAAATGTCCACCTATCTGGTTAGCCTGCATTTGTAGTTAACTTTAAATACAGGTAGACTATAACAAAAATAACAGGGCAAGTCTTTCCAAACACCCCCCCCCTTTTTTTTTTTTTTTTTTTTTAATATCCCTTGTGTTGGTTTTCTTTTCATTATGCCCATTCAGATGAAATTGAGCCTGTTCATTGCCCTGGCATTCTGATAATCTGAAGGAGGTTTGTAGGGGTGACATTTGGGGGTAACTGAGAAATCAGTTACTTGTCTAAATAACTTTTATTAATTGTTGATATTGAGGACTCAGTTATTTTGTAATTATTCCTTTTATTCATTGAATAACAGGCTGAGATCTGGAAAGAAAGGAAAGCTGATTTAAATAACAGTAAATTGTTTCTAGTCCTCGCACAATGAAATGCAGAGACCAGATGAAGGAACTTTGGAATGAACTTGTCAATAATTCTTTGAGTAGGAAAGTTATTTCCTTTGAATCCTAAAAGCCTCTGTAAAATTGACAGTGTAAACTATAGTCCTCCCATTCATATTTTTCACTTGGTTTTGTGGCCCTCGGGGGGACCCATGTAGTTAGGTGTTGGGGGAGTGGATAGCTGTTTATAGAGGAATAAGATCTGGGTTTCATTTCAGTTCCTTAGAAGGGGCTACCTTCTCAGTTCATTTGTCTGCTAGGAGCATGTGATAATTCTTTCTGTTTCCTTCAGAGGTTGATTCTATTGAATCTGTTTTGGTGTCCTTTGGTGCTTATCTTAGGGCTTTCTCTCTTTTCAGAAAATGGACCCAAGCGGGGTCAAAGTGCTGGAAACAGCAGAGGACATTCAGGAGAGGCGGCAGCAGGTCCTAGACCGATACCACCGCTTCAAGGAGCTTTCAACCCTTAGGCGCCAGAAGCTTGAAGATTCCTACAGATTCCAGTTTTTCCAAAGAGATGCCGAGGAGTTGGAGAAGTGGATTCAGGAGAAACTTCAGATTGCATCTGATGAGAATTACAAAGACCCAACCAACTTGCAGGTGTGTCTGAGCACCTTGATGTTCTTGCTAAGAGCACAAATGTTCTTGCCCTAAAATCAGACAAAGAAAGTTAATTATGGGAAGCAGGTGTGGCTCAGTGGCTAGAGCCCCCGTATACCATATGGGAGGCCCAGGTTCGCTTCCAGAGGCCTCCTTGTGAGGGCACGCCGGCCTGAGCGGTGCAGTGGGCTGATGCAGCAACCTCACGGCAGGAAGCGGGTGTGGCGCAATGGATGGAGCACCCGTTTACCATATGAGAGGCTCCCGGTTCGCTTCCCGGTTCGCTTCCTGGTGCCTCCTTGTGAGGGCAGGCCGGCTCACGGGGCGCTGTGGGCTGATGCTGCAGGACCTCACAGCAAGGGGGAGATAAGCAGACACAGAGAAGACACACAGCAAATGGACACAGCAGCACAAGCAGCAAGGGGGGGATAAATAAATAAAATAAATCTTTAAAAAAAAAAAAAATGTTAATTATGACCTTGAGAGATTGGACAGCAGGAAGTATGTAGAGCAGACATAAGGAAGGGCCAATTCATTATTCTGAAAAGTCCTTAGTGCAGGGGTTCTTAACCAGGGGTCTATGAGCTTGAATTGAAATTCAAAAAAACAATATTCTTGTGGACGTATTGGTGCGGGTGTGATATATTTATTAAATAATACACAGTATAGTATGGACTTAGTAAGGAGTCCGTGGTTTTCACCTGACTGGCAAAGGGGTCCGTGGAACCAAAAAAGCTTAAGAACCCCTGCCTTAGTGTATTAGTGAGATTGAGTGTGGAATCTTGCAGTGTTTCGTTATCTTTTTCTGGATGCTTTAGCCATTGGTTCTCCAGCCACTGCCTCACAACCATTGGTGTGATCTTTAGCATTTTTCAGGAAAGGTCTGGGTGATCTTTTGGAATATGTTTTTGTTTGTTTTTCTTAAGAATATCCCAAAATACCATTCAATTTACTTTTTTTTTTTTTTTTTACAAATCAATTTTATTGTTACATATTAATAAAGCATACAGTTCATCTAAAGTGTACAATCAATGGCATTTGGTAAAATCACATATTTGTGCGTTCATCACTTCAGTCATTATTAGAGCATTTTCATTACTATTATTATTAATAATAAAAACTAAACAAGAAAATTCTTCACCTCTCAATCTCTGTTTCCCCTGCTGTACATAGCTGCTATTTCTGGCTATTAAGCAGTTTTATTGAGATATATTCACATACCATATGCTCTATCTAAAGTGTATAATCAATGGCTTTTAGTATAATCACAATGTTGTGCATTCATCATCACAAAAAATTTTAAAATTATCTCATTACTCCAAAAAGAAAAGCTCCACACCACTTAATATGCCTTCCCTAGCCCTACATAACCGCTAATCAAATTCCATCTTTATAAATTGATTTATATTTACATTGGAATATGTTTTTGAGAAAGGCAAGCTAACAGTGTTGTTGCTGGCAAAAATGCATAGTTATGATCCATTAAAGCTGCATTTGAGAGATTCATTGGTAAGTCTTATCAAAAGTAAAGCCTTTAGAAATCATTGAGGGAGTGGATGTAGCTCAAGTGGTTGAGTGCCTGCTTCCCATTTATGAGGGTCCCGGGTTCAATCTCCGCTCTCATTGGGGAGCAGATGTCGCTCAGTAGTTGAGCACCTGCTTCTGATATATGAGGTCCTG
>JAQZBX010036536.1:0-13192 GCA_029593785.1 Cabassous unicinctus
CATGGATTTAATTAAATATGCTCTGAAATTAAATGTAATGCTTATTTATGTTTCATTGGACTTATGGGGGCCAAAGAAAATGAAATAGTTACTATCTCAAAAAAACAAGGACCTATAGGCAGATAGGTTTTGTGTTCTCACTCTATACAATGCCTACAACCACAACTCTTTAGAAGCCCTTTATTGATTAGATTATGATAACAGCTACTAGAAAACATTTTTTTGTCAACCAGGAGAAGACATAGTAAAACAGACACAAAATGAAGAATTTAAATGTAAGAAACCATAACTATAAAATTGTCTTATTCGTGGAAAGATCTATGTTATTGAAACTCACAGTGAAACTCAAATGTAATTTATATTTTGTTTACATTCCATTTGGTTAGTTTAGCAAAACCAGAACACAGGGCATATTTTATCTAAAATCTGTACACACATTTTTTTTCTATAAGATTAGTGAAAAAATAATGAACAGAACTCAGGGAGTTTAAAAATAATTGGTGTGGTATTTAAATTTTGTTACAGAAATTAGATGCCAAGAAATATGATTTAAAGAGAAAAAGAAAGACCTCACATTCTGGGACTTTCATTACCTAGGCTTGATGCTTATTAAATTAAGGATTTGTGGTTTGTCCATGTAGACCAGAGTGTTCTCCAATTTGCTTTTGGAACAAAAGAATATCCTCTTCCATAAGAAGGCCTAGACTATGTTTCTGTTATTATTTCTAGCTCTTTTTATTTTCTGAAAGTCAGATATACCTTATTTTTTCTTAGAGACACTTTGCCCAAAGACAAGATATAATGTGTGATTCATTAATATGCAACTTGAATTAGAAGAAAATTTTCCTAGTACTTTGTTTTAATAATAATTTTTTTCACTTTTTTATTAGAGAAGTTTTAGGTTTATAGAAAAATCAGTCATGAAATACAAAGTTCTCATTTACCACCCTATTATTAACACCTTGCATTAGTATGGTACATTTGTTGTAATTCATGAAAGAACATTTTTATAACTGTACTATTAGCTATGGTCTATCGTATACAGCAGGGTTCACAGTTTGTTTTGTACATTTCAAAGTTTTCAAAAAAATTTTATTCTAGTAACATATATATAACCTCCAATTTCCCCTTTTAACCACATTCACATATATAATTCAGTGTTATTTTTAATTGTGGTAAAATATACGTAACATTAATATCACTTTAACCAACATTATGCTAAGTGAAATAAGCCAGACAAATATTGCATGGTCTCCCTAATATGAACTAAATATGAAGAAAAAATGCATAGCATTAAAACCTAGTGTATAGGTTATTAGGAGATAAGAGGAGGGCTGTGAAGGATTACTGATGACTAATGCATGTATAAGTTTTAATTAAGTTGACTGTAAAAGTGTGGAAATGGAAAGAGTTGATGGTAACACATTATAGTAAGTAGCAGCTGGTTTATAAATGGGATTGTGACTGGAAAGGGTAGTCTAGGGATGTAAATGTCAACTGACAGAAAGCTAGAAAATAATCTAGGAACTGAATAACACAGCAAACCCAGAAGTGAATGAGAATTGTGGAGAATGCAAGAGTGTTCTTATGTAAACTAGAATGGATGTGTGTCACTATTGCAGGGTGGTGGGAATGTGGAGAAGCATGGGAAAAACACAATTAATGTAACCTATGGACTATAGGTAACAGCAATACTATACTATTCTTGCATCAATGCCAAAGATGTACTGTGTTAATAATAGGGGGATATGGAAAAAATATGCCAAATATATGCTATGGACCATAGTTAGTGGTAATAATCTGGTGATATTATCTTATGATCTGTAACAAATGTTCCACAATGGTGTGGTGTGTGTTGGTGAAGGGTGGTTGTATGGGGATTCTACACATGTGCCTGTTTTGTAAGTTCACAACTTCTGTAATAAAAATGTATTTTAAAAATCACTTTAACCATTTTAAGTGGACAATTCTTTAACATTAAACACATTGATACTATTGTGTAACTTTCACAAACTATTTTCATCATCCACAACCAAAATTCATACTCATTTAGCAATAACTCTCCATTCTCCTCTCCCCATACCCCTGGTAGGCATATTCTGCTTTCTGTCTCTGTGAATTTGCTTATTTAAAGTATTTAATATAAAAGGAATCATACAATATTTGTCATTTTCTGTTTCACTTATGTCACTCAACATGAAGTCTTCAAGGTTCATCCATGTTGTATCATGAATCAGCCATTCACTTCTTTGTACAGCTGAATATTATTCCATTGTAAGGATACAACATATTTTGTTTATCTGTTCATCTGTTGATGACACTTGGGTTGCTTCAGACTTTTGGTGTTTGCGATTAATGCTGCAATGACCATATGTGTACAAGCATCTTTTCAGCCCCTTCTTTCAGTTCTTTGGGGTATATATATAGTGGAATTGCTGGGTCATATGTTAATTCTATTTTTAACTTTCTGGAGAATCACCTCAGCATGTTTTCCACAGTGACTGCACCATTTTACATGTGAAGTGGTATATCATTGTAGGTTTAATTTGTATTTATTTAATGGCTAATGATATTGATCATGTTTTCATATATGAATTGGCCATTTGAATATCTTCTCTGGAGAAACATTTATTCAAATCCTTTGCCCATTTTTTAATTAGGTTGTTTGTCTTTTTGTCCTTGAGTTGTAGGCATTGTGTATATATATAATATATATTCTGGATATTAAACTCTTATCAGATATATGGTTCCAAATATTTTTTCACATTCTGTAGGTTGTCTCTTCACTTTCTTGATGTCTTCTGATACACAAAAATTCTACATTTTCCTGGATTCCATTTTATCTATTTTTTCTTTTAGAAATCTAGAATTTCATTGCCTATTACAAAGTCCTGAAGATATTTTCCTTTGTATTTTTTAAGAGTTTTATAGTGTTCATTCTTTATTTAAGTCATCGATCCATTTTGAATTAATTTTTGCTAAATGGTACTAAGTGCTAGTTCAGTTCTGTAGCTCAAGTTTGTAGATCGAATTATGTACCCCAATAAAAACATGTTCTTAGTTTTGCTTCACATTCCTGGAGGGTGTTAATTCATTTTTACATAGATCTCTTGAAGAGGTTATTTTTAGTTAATATGTGATCAAGCTTAATCAGGGTGGGCCTTCATTTGTATTGCTGGAGTCCTCCATAAGCAGAAGAAATTTGGACACATTCATTCAAAGAAGACCACTTAGGAAGAAGCTGGAGGTCAGTGGAAACCAGAAGAGTAGATCCAAGGAGAGGGAGATCACCATGTACTGGGAGGTAGAAGTGCAGGCCAAGAAACCCCAAGATTGTGTCAAGCCAGCACCAGAAACCTGCAGAAGGTGCTAGGAGAGAACATGGTCCTGTCAACACCTTGATGTTAGTTGTCTAGCCTCAGAAACCATGGGATAATAAACCCCATTGTTTAAACCAACCCATTGTAAGGTATTTTGTCATAGCAGCTCTGGCAAGCTAAGACAAGTACGTTAATCTCCATGTAATCATGGGATCTTTGTATAAGAAATATAATCTATGTTTCCAGGATTTTCCAAACTAGGCCTTCATATTGGAATCCTCAGAAACTTTTTTTTCAAGTCAGAATCCCGAGTCAATCCCAGAGTTGTTCAATCAGTATCAGTATCTCTAGGAACGGACTATCTTGAATTATGGCTGAATTCCAAAAGAAAGGGTTGAAATATATATGCACATAAGAACTAAAAGGATGATTATCTAATATTTACATGGAGCATTTGGTACCTGCAGCTTCAGGACTTATGAGAAGGAGCTCTGCTATTTTCATTTATCATTGTATCATTAGCATATTCCTATGTCATCTAATAGTACTTATGTTGTTTGAGATCAAATATGTAAATATTTTAAGAAAAATCATGGCAGTAAACATGCTAAACAAATATCTTAAGGGTTTATAATTTTAATTATGCTACAAAATTTCTGTAATTAAGTGAGTGTTTTAATAAATTAAAATTACTTTAATTGAGGAGACTTTTATTTCTAACAATATGAGAAAGAAAACATTCTGGCTCGTAACATCTAAACATGCTGTAAAAAATATATATAAACTGATTTTTAAATGCAGTTCTGAGCTAGCCAAAAAGTAGGAAATTCCTCGGAGGCAAGAAGCAATCAGAAACCATGAAGTGAGATTGGGAGCAGGCATTTATCCCTCAAGAGTAAGCTGATGCCTAGAGTTCCCAAGTACAGGTTAATGTTCTAAGTATTTAGTGGTAAAGGGGAGAAGACAGAGCTCGAAGACGATCTAATAGTGGGAGTTTCATTGGAGACTCAGCATTGACTCTGGCTGGAGGTAAACAAAAGAAATAATATGAGAATCACTAGCCATAGGTGGCTATGGGAACACAATTTAGTTTCAAGTAGACCAATTAGTAGAGCTACCTGGCACCTTGCAGAAGCCAACACAGCTCTTCTCTGAAGCAGATGGACTTTAAAGGCTCGCTTCAAATAATATCCACAGGAAAAAATCCAATTGAAATGTACTTACCATTAAAAACCCACAAACAGTCAAGGAAAAAGCCACCATGTTTCTGCTGAAAGTCAGCAAAAACAACAAACCTTAGAATAAAAGCTTTTTGAAAATATTGAAATTATCTAGCAGAAAATATATAAGTATTTTAAATTTGTGAAAAAAAAGAACCAGGTTATAAAAAATGATAAGCAATAAATGACTAGGTGTCCTTGATAGAGAATTAAATAGAACTTTTCAAAATAAATTATGATACACACACGTTACTTTAAATTAGAGATTTAATGGGTAGATTAAATAGCAGATTATGCATAACAGAAGAAAGACTTTGTGTAGTAAACTGAAGAAATTGACCAAATGAGCCCAGTGTGATAAAAATTAAGGAATTAAAAAGAAGGGTTAAGTGAAATAGATGACAGAATAAAAGGATCTAATGTATGTCTTATTGAATATCTAGAAAAGAGAAAAATATAAAGAATAAGGGAGAGGCTAAGCAAAACAATGAGAAACAGACAATTTCCAAATGTGATAAAATACAAGCCTTCAACAAAATGTGCAGTTTAAAATATCATAATCAAACAGCTGAATGTCAAAGCCAAAGAGAGGATCTTAAAAGCAGTCATAGGGAAAAGATAAATTATTTATTTTTATCTTATCTAAGTTAGACAGCTAACTTAGCAATACAACAGTAGCAATGGAAGCCAGAAAAGAATAGGTGTACATATCTTCAAAATGATGACAATAGTAGATCTCAGTTTAGAATTCTAAATTTGATGAATCTAGCTTTGAAGAATGAGAAGAAAATAAAGAATTCTCAAAAAAGAAAATGGGAAAAATTACACTAGACTCTTATTGTTAACACTGTAAATGATACATTTTATGAAAATGAAACTGATGCCAGAAGGAAGGTCTGAGATATATTTAAAAAATTGTGAGTAAAGAAAAAGGTAAACATGAGTGTACTTATAAGTAAATTATTTTATATAATGATAAGAATTCCTAATTTGTGTGTGTGTGTGTTTACCATCCTGGCATAATACCATTTAAAATTTCAGACTTAACTCATTTACTATTACAATGAATATCAAAATCTTTAAAATATTTTAGCCAGAAAAACCCAATAATATATTTAAAGGATAATGCATTTTTACCAAGTTCGTGTTATTCCAGGAAAAATATGTGGATTCATCATTAGAAAATGAATTAATAAGATATATCACATTAATGCAGAAAAACATTACATAAATTTCAATATCCATTAATGATTTAAAATGAAACAAAACAAAAACAGCAAACAAAAACTCCTAGTAATTTAGGAATAGAGGGGAACTTTTAGGTACTGTAAAAAGGACTTAAAAATATCTTGCAGCTGCATCTTATTTAATGATAAAATACTAAACACATGCCCTTACAATCAGGAACACAACTGATTCCTTTCTACTGCTACATTAATTCAATGTTCTCCATTCAACAGTCCAGTCAGTACAATAAACAAGGAAAAGGAATAAATAGTATGAAATGTGGAAATGAAAAAACAGTTAATATGACAATTTATATCGGCACTGTCAAATGGAAATCTGTGAGCAACATGTGTAATTAAAAATTTCCTAGTAGCCACATTCAAAAAATAAAAAAAAAATTAATGCTATATTTTATTTAGCCCAATATATCACTATTCCAACATGTAATCAATATAAAAATTATCGATGAAATAATTTACATAGTTTTTAAATAATCAGTAATAATTATTATTAGTAATAATTTATAGTTTTTAAAGAAAATTCATTAAAAATAGCTTTTATAGAAAGGCAGGCTATGTTATTGAGTATGAATCTTATTGTAAAATTTCAGTTCTCTCCATTTTGATCGATTACTCCAATAAAAATCCCAACAGGGTTTAAAAATGCTGAAAAATGGGCAAAATTAGCCAAGACATCCTGGAATAAGGAAAAGGAAGACAGAGTTGGAGGGGTCTTGCCTTAGTAGCTTCAAGGCTTATTGTTAAGCTATACAAATTAATACTTGGTGACATTTATGCAGTTATAGAGACCCACAGCAGAAATATTTCAGAAATGTCTCTGAAACAGATACATAAATATGTGGAAATCTGCTGAATATTAGAGGAACTATAGCATATCAGTACAGAAAAGGGGGCTATTCAATAAATTATGCTGTCCCAATTGGCTGTCTGTATGCAAAAAATGAAATTTTACTCTTACCTTATACCAAAAGCAAAAATCAATTCCATATGTATCAACAACTTAAAATGTAAAATACAGAACAGGAGAAGGTCTTTATAATCATGTGGTAAGAAAGGACATTTTGAAATAAGACCCAGAAAGCACCAACCCTAAAAGAAAAGTAAAATTTCATTTCATCAACAGATACCTATGAAGTGAGTTAGAGAACAAGACACAATAGCAGAAAATATTTGCCTGACTATAACAGAAAAAGAATTAATAGACAGAACATTAAAAGGAATTTCTATGAATCAGAAAGATGAAGTAAATAACTCAGTTGAAAAATGGGCAAATGACTTGAATAGGCGTCTCACTGTAGAAAAACCAAGTATAAAAATATGGATAGTGGTTCAACCTTTATAGTAATCACAGAAATGCAAATTAAAACCACAAGAAGATAACTTTTCACACACATCTAATTGGCAAAAATTTAAGACTCAACTTATCACATGCTAATGAGGACAAGGAGCCCTGGGAACTCTGCTGATTCACCAAAGTGCAGCTGGCACTGGGGACAAGACCCTCTTTCTGGGACTAAGAATAAGTTTACTCTCACAACAAGAAAAGAGTATCCAAAGGCTGGGATTATCAAGATGGAGCAGTTAGCAAATTTTGACTTTCCACCAGGTAAGGGCTAAAACAAGAGGAAATCTTGGATTGGACCTTGTTCAAAAGTCCAACAAACAGGAATTCTAGGTCTCTGGGCTGGGGTTCTTCCTTGCCTAGCTGACCTGATGAGAGGAAGGCAGGATCCAATTTGCAGAGCGATGAAGTATTAGGCAGGCCATGGTGACAGGAGTCCAGGCATAGAAGAGCAAGGCAAAAGAAGTTCAGGGTCAACACTGGGCCACAAGGCCAGGGCTGGACTCACAGCAAAGCAAACTGGAGAGGAAATCCTAGACGTTTGCATTAAAATTCCTCAAATCCTTCCCTGTTTGGAATAAGTTTAAGCTTTCAGGTGGGATGGGTAGGTTTTCAGGTGGCTTATCTGTGGAAAAAGGTAAATTACAAAGATTATGAGCCAGCCAGGGCCTGGAAATAGTTCATTTAAATAACCCAAGATTAAGTAAACTGCTTAGGTATTTTTATTATTATTATTTTTTAATTATAATTTTTTAACAGATACTTAGATTACGTAAATGTTACACAAAAAATATAGGTATTCCCATATGCCCCACTCCCCACCCCCCCACACACCCTCCAACATAAACATCCTTCATTAGTGTGGCACATTCATTGCAATTGATAAACGTATCCTGGGGCTTTGCCATTAAACATGGACCATAGTTCACATTGTAGACCACACTCTCTCCCACACAGTTCTGCATGTTATATGCTGATATAAAATGGCCTATATCTGTCATTGCAATGTCATTCAGGACTATTCCCAAGTCCCAAAAAAGCACCATGTTTTTCCCTCTCCCTGCCCCAGAGCCCCACTATTTGGGGTAGTATCCACTTTGGAAGCCTATGAGATCCTGCTGAGATGTGCATAAGCGCTACCTCTGGGATGACCTCCCGACTCACTAAGCTTAGGTATTTTTAAGTAGAGATTTAAAATCTCAGCATTTCAATGCAAAAGGAATTGTTACAGAATAAGGTATCTCCAACTACAGGAAGCATTAATTTTTTCCTCTGAAATCTCAGGATTGATTCCTTCCATTGTTTTTTGCTATGATCCTGTGACAGTGAAAGAATTTTCCTATTAAATCAAGTGGATTATTTACCAAGACACATTAGAAGAAACTGAGATAGGAAATATTATGGAAGTCCAGTTGGCTAGTTCCCAATAATTGTCCCTTGGTACCATGCCAAAACCCATATAAACTTTCCATTTTGGGAGGGACTAGAGATTCAGGCTGTTCTACACTCAAAAGCTTCCAGGGTATTCTCTTTTTTAATGAAGAGTTATTCAATCTCTCTTGGTAAAAAAATAAGTCAATGTGTCTCTTCCCTCAAGATTAATAGGTAGACTATCATCTCCCCTACTTCTACTTGTGAAACACCCATGTTTGCCTTTTCTTTAGAAGAGTGTAATCTGAATGTTCCAGATTTCACTTCCCAGTTCCTACAAATATGTTAGTAACTCCATGTTTGTCAGTTCACCAACCTCAAAATGTTTAAGCCTTTATTTGCCCATGAATTATACCTAGTCCTTTCTAAATATCCTCAAGGAGGCTATGTCTCCTAAGCATCAGCATTTTGTGAGTCCTGGTCAAGGATACATTTCCTCAAAGGGGTGTGTATATAGTGATGGGAGCCTGTGGCTCTATGGTCTCTCAACTTTTGCAGTCATTCCATGTCATTACTTATATCACTATATATATATATATATATACACACACACACACACATAAGTGAGCAATGTTTTATGAGCTGCTGTCCACCAGATGCCTGACCTCCAAGTCATTCATGAGAGGTTGTTCTGCTGCCAATATCCATGCCACCTGCCTCTTAATTGCTGATATTTATTCCCTCTCTGGACGATA
The DNA here is from genome assembly GCA_029593785.1 of Cabassous unicinctus. Taxonomy (NCBI): domain Eukaryota; kingdom Metazoa; phylum Chordata; class Mammalia; order Cingulata; family Chlamyphoridae; genus Cabassous; species Cabassous unicinctus. The sequence continues at coordinate 9,256 of JAQZBX010036536.1, forward strand.
AGAAAGTACTCATTCAGTGAGGAATCTGACAACAAAGCTCTTTAGTTCTCTTGAGACACATAATTTAGTTTAGTGACTTTCTTCTTGGCTTCTTCCTCCCTCAGTTCCTTCTTCCCTCACTTCCTCTCTCCCTTCCTTTCTTTTTCTCTCCCTCCCGCCCTCCTCCTGTGTTTTCCCTGCTTATTTCACAGCTCATTCTTCTTGAGAGTGAATAGAAATTCCAGAACACTTGGTAAGGAAGTAGCCAACAATCCTCACATTACCTGGAGGGGCAGTTTCTCTGGCATTAAACCCCCACTCTTAGATTTTTCTCACTATGGTGGTTGTCTCCCACAGGATGCTCCGCTCTTCCTGCTTTCTAGTCCACTGTTCCTTATTCGCATCCCAGTGTTAAACAGGGTGCAGGTTCTTTCCCACGGGATTTTTTTACCCCTTGCAGTCATTTAAATTAAATTTCCCTAAAATTTTCTGTCAGTTACAATGTTTTTGGAACAATCTATGGTAGTTTGTAGGTACTCTGGCTAGGGGCATTGCCTAAGTGTGCACACTGGTCTTTCTGTGCTTTCCTGTGGCCCAGTTCAGAGAGCCTGCTGTAGAGGGGTTTTATTATCAAACAGATGGAGTCAAATCATTCTCAGGGGGCTTATTTGTTGGCATCCATTGAAATGTAAATGGAACTACACTCATGTTAACCAAATTGTGTGGCACAGAACGCAAATGTCCAATGAGATGCTAATAGGTATTCTGAAAAGAAAAACATTTCTCAAGTTAAATGAGTTTGGGAAACACTGCATACTCTTTGAGAATTATAAAGCCTATTAGCATTTTAAAGAATCTGTGAAGTCCTTGAGTGAAGAAATCCATTATTTATTTAGCACAGAACTTCCCAAACTTAATTGCTCTCAGACCCTTTCTTTCTGATTAATGCCGATTAACATTTTGTGGGACACGAGTATCCTATTTATCTCAGTTTGGAAGACTGGGAATATTTCTTGCTCATGGTCCATTTTCAAGTCCCCTCCTTAGAGAATCAAAGATTTTTGTTGCTGTGTTTTTAGTTATAGTCTTGTAATTCAGCACCATGCAATAACATTAGCGATCAGTTTTGAGTCAAACTGCAGATATGCTGCCTACCCTCTGGAACTCTCTTGAACGGTTCTCAAACACTTTGTGCAGCCTCACTACTTAATTGTTTCTTTCATATCGTGCCCTCTGACATTTGACCTGAGAAGATCCTCCTCAGTCTTCAGATGAGCATTCACTGAGCCCTTTGCTTCCTTTCTCATACTCCCTTGAAATCCCCATGGATCTATACTTTGGAATGACTATCTTCTTGGCTGATTTCTATCTATACTATTATTATTTATATTGTCTTCACAGAAACAGGTTTGACTTCAGTAAACAAATACCAAAACTGGAAGCAAAGTTTGCCTCTGGCATTTTTCTAGCTAGGAGGTTGGACTCATCCATGGGGTCTAATTTCCATACTCAGATGGGTTCTATTTTAAACCTCACATTTAATATATAGAGAAATGAGGCCCAGTGAAGTTTAGCATATTCCCCAAGGTGGCACCGAACGTAAGTAACAGGAGTAAGCCTGGAACATAGATGTGTTTACTCTTATTGTTGTAGAAAGAACATTTCATCAAGTGCAATGAAGAATTCCTAGGAACAGAGATTCAAAACCCATTGCCCATCCTCTTTGTTCCTATGTAAACACATTCCCTGAAAAATAGGCTCATTCAAATCTTGGTTGTCACAAGGCCATGAAAATGCTACTTTATTTAGATTGGTACACATACCTTGACATGAATTCTGAAGTTCCACTTATGAATTCAGGGAGCCCGTGAATAATCATATTGTTGTCAGTTGGAGATGAGGACACTCCTTCTCAAGGGTTCTAATAAATCCGTAGATTATAGATAAACAGGGTCATAGCAATAGCTCTATTAATGCTGGAGCAAGTGACCAATTATCCCAAAATATATGGCTTCTGCTAGGAGAATTTTGCTTAGACCCGAAATCTAATCTGTCCTCTTACTCCTACCTCACGTCTAGTCTTGGGGACCTGCCTGTGGGTAAAGCTGTCTACAATCAGAGCTATGAGTCCATTCACCCAGCCATGGGAGGAGCACAGACCTGCCTCTCTGGGTAGGACAGATGGGAGGTTGCTTACATGGAAGGGAGGGAGGTCCTGCATCAGTGTGATTATTGCAGAGGGTCAAGAATAAAAGAAGGAGCTAGAAAGCAAGACAGCTCTCCACTCTAGAGTGCAGGTCAAAAGACAGAGCTTTGAGTCCTCTAGGCTCACAAGACCACCATAACAGTTATTAAAACACTGAAATATTTCCATGATGAAATCCACCATGCTCAGATTTCTCCATGATCCATTAACTTAGGGCTAATGCCTGGCAGGACAGGGACTTCAAAGCCTTGAAGGTCTTTAAGGCCACTAAGAGCACTATGTTTCAATTCATTTCTGCAAGGAATGTAAGGAGCCTTCTCTTTTTACATTCGTACCTCAACCTATTGAAGAGGGAACTACCGCCAACTCTCGGACCTTGTCCAGGAACTCCCAGGAGGAGGCTTTTGCCTCTTTCCCTGAACCTTACCCGCTCTTCCCGAAGTGCCTGAGTCTATTCTGATCGTGGAGCATTGGTCACATAGTGGGCCTGAATCCCTTCTAGGTAGACATTATTTTCAGTTAGCACCACAAAGAACAGCTCAAAGAGTCCACTTCACCTACCTTCCCATTTTCCTCATGACCTGTCCTGGGCCACATAGAACTCTTGGTGAACACCTGTGGTGCTTTAGTGTGCCAGCCCTGGGTGCTGTGTCCCTACTCTTGCCTGGTCAGAGGACATATTTCCCAAAAGGGGGGTTATGCTCTGGTAGTCAGCAAGTGCTTGGGGCTCATATGGCCCACAAGGCTGTGACTGTCCAACAATGGCCAATGTTACCCTAAAGTTGCCTTGCAGAGCCATTTATAGAAGCAATGGACTCTGCAAGGACTTACACTCTAAAGTGCTAGAAAGAATAAAGAGCCTAAAGAGTAGAGATTGTTAAATTTTGACTATTACTCACGGCCCAATGAATGATCAATGTTTCCTTCTCCAAGTAGATATTCCTACAAAAGGAGTAGGCATTCTCATATGGCTAAGAGACTTCAAAGAGAGTCGGGAGGTCATCCTAGAGTTAACGCTTACGCACACCTCAGTAGGATCTCATAGAACACCAAAGTGGATATCACCCCACACAGAAGGGCTCCTGAGGGCTCTGGAGACACCCAGGTCCTATATAAGGGGGAATAGCTCCAGAGATTGATGCCTTATCAGTGGACTATACTTTGGATTCTGTGCTCCTGAGAGTGACAGAGTTGGACTCAAATAAGTCCTCCCTGCACATGGTCCATCAGTCCCTTCTACTCAAGCCTATACTTGGTGCTGGACTTTGTAGGTGTACTTCCAGAGACGGGAGCTTTTGGCCTGCCCATGTGCCAGCTGTGCTTGGAATCTTGGTGGAGCTGCAACTCCTACTCTACAGCTCAATGGACTCACCCAAGTCACCAGGCGAGGAGATGATGATGGACAACGGCCATCCCAGGGAATGGAGAGAGTATAATCCCATCCATTGTATCCATGGGATATAAGCCCCCTCTCACTTGGAGATGGAGTGGACATCACCAACCCAGACTCCTCAGGATTGGGAGAAGAGCTATGGACTAGAGTGGACTTACTGGTATTCTGTTGTAGACATATTTGTGATTCAAGCAATGGAAGAAATTACAACATTGAGGTGGAGCCAGTGGCCACTGGATGCTTTTGAGACAGGGAGAGGGAAAAACAGTTGTAATACAGGGGCTTTTTCGGGACTTGGGAATTATCCTGAGTGACATTACGACAGATATAGGCCATTTTACACCAGTATATAACATGCA
>JAQZBX010036536.1:13292-24230 GCA_029593785.1 Cabassous unicinctus
AAAAAAAAAAAAAAAAAAAAAGGAGTAGACATTCATCAAATGCCATAGAGAACCCCATATATAAACGTGCTAAAGTTTAAAAATTCATGAAACAGAGAACTATAATGAGTAAATAAATATTCTCTAATAGTTGGGTGCACAAAGATGTGTATAAAACAGAGCAGCAAAGGCAGTAAAGAAGGTCTTCATCATGAAAGATCTTGTCTAATGTCCTCAGGAATTTTAATTATTTACTGTGGTTTAGGAGATATGTAGCTATAGAAAGTTTTTATTTAGAATATTGACATAATGAGATATGCATTTTGGAAACATTATCCTGGCACAAAGACACATACACACATAAGATGAGGTCTGGGGGTCATGGAAAGGATAGAACATGTTTTGAGGTAAATTTAGAGGGCTCAATAAAAAAAAAAACCCACAAAAGCAGATAGACTGAACGGATGCAAGTTATGAACAATAAGAAGGAATTTGAGACTTTCCCACCTTCCTGGCTTAAGCAATTAAAGGGATGTGTCATTCAAAGAAAGAAGAGCCATAGGAGGAGAGGCAAGATTTAAAGGGACAATGATGGTTCAGGAGACAGATTTGTGCTGGAGAAGGATTGGATGGTATTTAAAAGCTGTGATCACAACTGAGATCGCTCAAAGAGAACATACAACATGAGCCTCAAGGGGACTATATATGATACAACTACATGTTCCCCACAATATCTGGAAGTATAACATATCTGATTTGTAGCTCTTATTTCTTAACTACCCAATAGCTCTAACTACTTATTTAGTCCACTTCTAGTTAACCAGAAAGCAACCTGTCAGACCTCCTTTCATTGTTTAATAGTGCCATGTTCCCAGCTGCCACAAGATCTTCACATTTGCTGGCCCCTTTTCAGGGTCACTCCTATCTTTATGCTTCAGCTTAAACCCTCCCCAATGTTCTCTTACCACTTAGAACTCAGCTCAAGCTCTTCCTGCCCTTCACCTTCCCAGTCCAGGTCAGATTAGTTTGCAAGATGTTCTTTGTTCCTTTCCTTCAGAGTGCTCATCCTAAATCGTAATTATTTCCTTACTTTTGTTACAGAAAATTTCAAACACAAGAAAAGTAGAGAAAATTATGTACTAAAGTCTCATGTGCCCAATTTCCAGGAACAGCAATGTCCAATTTCTTGCTCATTTTGTTCTCTCTACCACATTTTTGTTTGAGTGATTTAATACAATTTTAACAAATTATGTCATTTCTCCCCTAAATACTTCAGCGGGCAGTATGCTTCTTTTTTTTTTTCCTGAGGTGCCGGAGCCAGGGATTGAACCTGTGACCTCATATGTGGGAAGTAGGTGCTCAATCACTGAGCCACATTGGCTCCCTTGCGTTGGTTTTCCATCAGTTTGCTTGTTGTTTGGTCTTGCCTTTAGGAGGTACTGGGACCAAACCCCAGACTTACCATGTGGGAAGGAGGTCCTTAACCACTTGAGCCACATCTGCTCCCCCAGTATGCATTTTTAACATGACATTATTGCCTCACAAAATTAACCAAAATATCCAATTCTAGGTCCATATTTAATTTTCCAATTGGTGTAAAATATGTTTTTATAGTTTTTTAAAAAAATAGTTGGTTTGTTTGAATCAGGATCCAAACAGTGTTCACACTTTGCATATGGTTGTTAAAATACCTTAATTTTTTTTTTTAATTGTATAATGGTCATCCATTCTTTCTTTTCCTTTATTTTTTTCCTTCTGGGTCACTAGAAAAAATAGAACATTTATCCTGAAGATTTGATCCATTGCTTTCTCGTGGTATTTTTTTAAACTCAATTAAAATGTAGGCAAGGATATTCAGAAGTACATCCTATTGAATTTCATCAAGCTCCCAATGTCTGATTGATTCCTTCTTTGAAATTAGTACTTGTAGGTGGCATCAGTTTGATCTACTCATTTTAAAGTTTCTCCTAAACCTTTAACTAATTATTTTCATATTAATTGAAATTGCTGTCTAGGGTAATTTTGTTTTTAGGAGTTGCAAAAGGGTGATTTCCTAATACTATCATTTCTTCAAAATTTATTAGCTATAATATTCCATAAAGATCAAGTTGCCCTTATCTATAATTTGGGGATACTAGAAAATAGTTTGTACCCGAAAAGTTGGTCTGAATAATGGTGTGTTATCTTAACAACCTGCAGTGCGGAACATATTTAATATTCAAATTATCCTAAAATTTGGCCACTTGGGATCAGGATTTCTGTTTGCTTCTTTGGTTCTTTTGACATGATCCCATTAATCATTCATTATTCCCTTGTTGTTAACTGAATATGATGTTCAGGCTTATCTTGTATTTGCCCTAGACAAGAAATCAGACATTTCTTCAAATGCTCTGGTTTTTACTATCAGAAATTTTACTTAGAGATCATGATATAGGTACTGGAGGTTCATGGTCATAATTACTGCTAAGACTTTTTCAGTAGACATTTTAAGAGTAAAAAAATTGAGTTTGTACTTGTTCTGCTAATTTAATTTCCAGATTTTTACTTATTTTATTTTTATTTTATATTACCTGCCAAATCTTTGTTCCTACCAATTTTCATTTTTGTTTTATAATAAAATAGTCAATTCTAAATAAAAATACCAAGATTTCTACTAAAATTAAGAAAACTGAATGCAAATGAAGATTTACACATCTTGTGTTGCTTGACCCCTAAACACCTAAGTGTGTATAATAAGAACATTTTTACACAACCATAGTTTTTAAATATTTTAAACCTAGTTCTATGTCTAGTTTTCTCCTTCCATTAAAAATTGAATAATGATCTTTATAACTATTTTTCTTAATAGATGCATAAAAAGCACTTGATAAACTCTCTCAACAAAGAATAGGAGGAAACTTCCACCTGATAAATGTCATATATGAAAAAACCTATATTTAATGGTGAATCATTAAACAATTTACCCTGAAGATTCTCTGGCAAAATATCAAATGACATCTGTTCAGGGCAGCATTTTTTGATGTTCTTACAGCAAAAGATTGAAGGAAAAAATAAAACAATTGTCTAAGAGGAGATTGGTGGAATAAATGATGGCAAACACAGTGGCATACTCTGTGGGTATAAAAAATAATAAGAAAGATCTCTATATGATACCCAATTTCTGCCTGCTTCTGGTCACCTTTCAGTCCCTTCAAATATTCTTAAAAAAATATTTGTCCAGATTTTATAATTATCTGTTGAAGTATAATCCAACCAAGCTACTTTGCCATTACTGGAAGATGGAAGATCTGGTTATTGTCAGTATATCTTTGGAATAGATTTCTGAGGTCGGTATATCAAAGGGTAAATGTACTAATAATTTTGTAAGATTTATTTTTTTAATTATTGTGCTCATTTGTTTGATTATATGATTAATATTTGTGTCTCCCCTTAAACTTGAAGTTCCATGTGAACAGGGACTTCATTTTTTTCCCTTAGCACTCTTTCCCAAGTATCTGAAACAAAGTAGGAACTGAGTAAATGTGTTACAAAATGGTCATTAAAATATTTTTATCTTTTTAAGTATAGTAAAGCATGCTATATCCAACTCATTGCAAATAATTTTGATATCTTCTTAAAGAAACCATAGTTTCATGTTTCATAGTTTAGTCTATGGTCCATAGAAGGTAATTTTGTGACTGCTGTGTGGTAAAGATGTAGTTCACATCTTGCACATGATGATCTGTTTGTTACGGCACCATTTGTTGAAAGATTGTCCTTTCCTTTTTAATTGCCATGACACTTTAGCACTTATGGAAGTAGACCTAGGAGAAAATTTTTGTGACCTTGGGTAAGGAAAATATTTTTGAAATAGGACAAAAAAGCACAAATTGTCAAAGAAAAATTTGACTAACTGAAGGTAATCAAAATTTTTCTCTTCAAAAAAACATTGTTACAAAAATGAAAAGGCAAGTCAGAGGCAGGGAGAAAATATTTGCAAAAGATATATTTGTCAGAGGACTTGTTTCCAGAATTTATAGAGAATTCTTACAACTCAGTCATAAGAAGACAACCTGGGGTCGGCAGAATTGCAAGATGGCCACCTAGACTGCCTCAATCCCCTTAAGTAAATGCCCTTGTATAATCCACTCTTGCTGAGAATGGGCAGAACCTAGTAATATGATGGACCTGTAATAAGGTTACTGATCAACTGAATTTGAGTTAATCAAAAAAGGGAGATTATCCTGGATGGATCTTACCTGCTCCTATGAGTCCTTAAGAGCTATTGAGCCCTTCCTGAAATCAGGCATTGAAACATGAGTGGGGCATTCTTGTCAGTCTTGAAGAAAGAAAACCAGATAGGGGTATATAGAGAGGATTTGAGAGCCTCTAGGAGCTGAGAGTAATCCCTGGTGGACAGTCAGTCAGAGAATGGGGAACTCGGTCCTACAACTGAAAGGACTGAATTCTACCAAACAACTTGTCTGAGCTTTGAGGAAGACCCCAAACCTCAGAGAAGAACACAGACCCAGCCAAAACCTTGATTTCAGCCCAGTAAGACCCTGAGCAGAGGACCCAACTATGATGCACTTGGACTCCTGAGCCATGAAAACTGAGAGATAATAAATTGGTGTTATTTTAAGCCATTGAATTCATGGTAACCTTTTATGTAGTGATCTATTACATGGTAATCTATCATTAGAAAACTAATATGCAAACTAATTTAAATATAAACAAAACTCTCTCTTGAATGAGGATTGGGATTAGTGATTCATTCCAAAGAACAGAATACGGAAAAGGGAAAAATAACTTTATAAAGGAGAAATCTGGTTTAATTATTACCTGAAGTCATCAAGGCTGACAATATGAGTATTAAGTTATGTTGATACCCTAAACCCCTGATATCAAATGATTGGAAGGGCAATTTACTTCTATGGCATTGTTCCCTAAAACCAATAACCTATTTTAGCCATGAGGAAAATGTCAGACAAACTCCAATTGATAGACATTTTACAAAATACCTGGCCAGTACTCTTCAAGACTGTCAAGGTCATGAAATACAAGAGAAAACTGAGAAACTATTAGAGATCAGATATACGTTTTTCTTTTATTACAAAATTTAGCAATTTCAAAGATTATTCAATATGATACGATGAAGAAATTTTCTGTATTCCATTGACTTTTAGTGTTTTTTTTAGTGGTATACTTCTACTACAAAGCATTTGATTCCAGGAGCCATTATCATGACACTTGAAGATATATTTATGTCTACCATGGTGTTTTTGATGAAATGACACTTTTGGGGGAAAAGATGATAAAATTAGCCAATAAAGAAAAAATGGACAAAGATTTAAATAGTCACTTCATAAAAGAATATATATGGCTGGAACATGGAAAGGTTTTTAACATCATTGATTGTTAGGGAAATGCAAATTAAAACCACAATTAGATATCCTTACATATCCACAAGAATGGCTAAAACTAAAAGATTGACCCTACCATGTGTTGACAATGATGTGGATCAACCAGAACTCTGGTACATGAAAAATGATACAGACACTTTGGGAAACACTTTGGCTGTTTCTTAAAAGGTTAAAACATACATCTATCATACAATGCAGTAATTCTACTCCTAAGTATTTTTCCAAGAGAACTGAAAGCACAGATCCATACAAAGACTTGTACAGTATCTTTACTCACCATAGCTAAAACTGGAAACAACACAAATGCCCATAAACAAGTGACTAGATAAACAAGGTTTGGAATATCCACACAATGAGATGTTACTCAGCAATAAAAAGGGGTGAACTACTGATGCACAAAGACACAGTTTATTAGCCAGGATTCTCCAGAGAAACATAATCAATAGTGTGTATGTGTACAAAATATAACATATTTAACTGACAATTGTTCCTATATATTATATAATAGGAATTGGCTCATGTGACTGTGGGGATCGGCAAGTCCAGATTCTGTGGGCAGGTTACAAGCTTGAAACATCAAAAAAGGGTGATTCTGAAATCTGCCATGTCAGAACTCTGTAGGAAAGGCCCCAAGCTGGATACTCCAATGCAGGTGAAATTTTATTCCCCAGGGGAAGCTAGATGACTGAAGAGAAGACAGAAATTCTTTATGACTTTTGAAATATTCAGTTCTCATTTTAAGTTCTCCAACTAATTGGACAAGATTGCTGCAGGCAATCTCCTTTATTAATTGTAGATGCTATCATCCACAGATACAATCAACCAATTAATGATGCAAATCCATCTATGAAATATATCGACAGTAACAATCTGGCTTGACCAAACAACTGGACACCATGCCCTAGCCAAACTGATACATGAAATTAATTATCACATATAGTGACATCAAGGAATATCAAGTTATTATGCAGACTGAAAGAACCCATACAAAAAATAGTGCATACAAGATAATCTCATTTATAAAAATCTCCAGAAAATGTAAACCAATCTGTTGTGAAAAAAAGCAGATGAGTGGTTGCTTGGGTATGGGATAGGGAGGTTAGTTGGGAAGGATTACAAAGGGGGCAAGAGAAAAGATTTGGAGGGTGATGTTCATTATCTTAATTGTGTTAGCTTCGTAAGTATGTTCAGATGTCAAAACACCAAGTTTAACACTTAAATGTGTACAGTTTATTATGTATCAATTATACTTTAATAAACTTTAAAGCAAAAAAAGAAACAAGTCATATAAAAGAAGGTCATGGCATAGCCCACAGCAATTGTTGGATGCTCCTTTGTTTAGGCTGTTCTAGATAACTGGGACTCTTCAGGTGGTGTGATGTTGAAAATTGTGAGCAACAATACAGCAATTTTCCTAAACTCATGTGGCTTATTAAATCATTAAAACCTATGTGTATATGCATATTTTAAAAAATGATTCTTCTTATTTAAAACATTCCCTTAAAACAGGATTTTGTGGCAAGAAGGCTCCATCTTTACAGTCCATTTTCTTGGTCATAAGTAAGATTCTCCCACTAAACTTTTAAATTTTTAATAGGGTTCTCCAGACACTGCTATTATTAACAATTATCCTGAACGCCACCACTTAAGGAAGAGGAGTGGGAGGGTTAATGTGGGGAAAACTTCTTCACTCATATGTCTTTCATGATGCATATTTTAAATAAAAGAATAGATTTCAGTCTTCTGAAATGCTAATCTAATATCTTCCCCTCCTACTTACCAGCATCAAAGCTATTAATAAGATGTTTAACAATAATGAAATAGGTTCTGCAGTTGAAATTCACTGTTATATCTGAGCAGAAGAAAGGGTATCAAATGGCAGGATAGCTTTGCAGAAAAAAATGAGTAGGAGTTTTGTAAAGTGTGCATGATCTAGCAAGGCAGAAACAGAAAGAAAATAAACACAAGAAAATCATATTCAAATTAGTAGATAAGATTCTAACTATTTGAATTTGAAATACAAACTATGATTTCTTCTACTTGAATAACCACAACGTAAGCAAAAGAAAGAGAGAAATTAGGTTCAATAAATGAAATTAGAACTGTTGTTGTAAGTGTTTGGGGTATGGGGACTAACAATAGTCCTGGGCTTTTAGCCAGTTATCTTACATGCATTATTTTCTTTCAAAATCTTAACAATCCAGTGATACAGGCATGGGGAGTTTTTTAGAGGTAGGGAGTTGCTACTTAGAAGATTTAAATAAACTGCCCAAGTTTAAAAATCAGAACCATCCCAAAATTAACATTTTGTTGTATGATTATAACACATTTACTTATGAATTCCATGGTTAATAAGCATTTTGATAATTTGCACTCATTTGTTATCCTATATTGTGTTGCTATCTTCATAAGGATAGTGACCATATATATTCATTCTGTTGGAATTGATGGTTAATAAGGTAAGTGGGTGGCCTCTTTAGTAGATATCTCCAGTTACCAAAGTTGTTTTAATATTTGCATTCTCACCATCAGTGCATGAAGGTTCTATTTGCTTCACATGGCTGGTAACACTTGATATTTTCTGTTCATTTTTATTTATCAATTATGTTCTGCCCTTATTGCTATCTCATTGTGTTTTAATTTTAATAACCCTAATAATTAATAGGGCCTGATGTTTTATATGACATGCCTGTTCAAAAAATTTTGTCATTTTTTTTCCTTTTTGGATTAGCTAAAATTTTTTTATTGACTGCTAGGAGTCTTTATATATTTTGAGTACAAGTTTTTGTCTGATATATGTATTGCAGATATCTTTCCACAGTCTGTATCTTACCATCTTACTCATGTTTTAGATTAAATTATGTACTGCAATTTAGAGATGTTCTTAATCTTAATTTGTATTCCAGTAGATGTGAACCCCTTGTAAATATCATGAAGATATTATTTTTATTTAAGATGTGACCCAACTGAGTGAAGGTGGAAATTAATTTGGATTACTATAGACCTTATAACAAGAATTGGGAAGTCACAGAAGCTAGAAAGGAGGGGACTTCACATAGAGTGAGAAGCAGAGATTCAAGCCAAGGAACCCCAAGGATTGATGGCAGCCAGCATCATTACACTATAGTCTTAGCGGAGAAAGCAAGCCTTGCCAATATCTTGATTTTTTACTTCTTCTAGCCTCAAAATTGTGAGCCAGTTCATTCCTGTTGTTGAGCTAAAACTGGTTTGTGGTATTTGTGTAGCAGCTCAGGCAAACTAAGACAACTCTCTTAATGGTGTCTTGATGAAAAATCATTCTTAATTTTAATGTAGTCTAATTTTTCCACCTTTTTCCTTTTGTGTTAGGGATATTTGTGCCCAGTTTAGGAAATTTTTGCCTACCCTACCCTCAAATAAAAATATTTTTTGGAAGAACATTCTAGAAAGTTTAATGCTTTACTTTTCACATTTAGATGTACAATCATTTTAAGGTTGATTTCTGCAAGTGGTGTGAGGTGAAACTGTGGCTCTGGTAGATTGTGTTTAGCTATGAAGCCTAGAAAATATTCATATTAGAAAAATAATACATACAGCACAATTATACAATGTGTGAATTTCTTGCTCAATAATAATTTCATCTAATTATTTTTATGAATACTAAAATTTACTCTGTTTTCCATTCCTGTATCTTGTGAATCTATGTATTTATAATCAATTAAAAAGCCAATTAACCTTTAAGATATTGGACAGTTGCTACTCCAAGACATTGTTTTTTTTCAATGTGTCCTCAAATTTAAAATCTCAGTATTAGAGAAAATATTTTTTTAACTTAATTCCTTCCATTTTTTTTTCAATGAATGAAAAAACTGTCTTTACATAGATTCATAAATTTGAAGTAAATTATAACCATCCCTAACAAGGATTTTATTTGTGAGAAATATTTCTTTAATATGTGGGCTATAGCTATTATCAAATGAGAATAATGAATAAATGAAAGATGTAGGTGTTTGGTAAGAAAAGGACATATCGAAACATACCAACGGATCTATATGTTGATGTTTTCTTCCACATTGAAGCCTGGCTTTAAGAAAAATCTACAGTTTTAAATAATATTATTAGAGAGCTTAGCTAAAGAATGAAAGTTCTTTGAGTAGTCCCTAAAGTTTTAAGGTGTCTCACATTGTGCTTATATGTAGAAGGAACACTGTACTTTTAGAAGAGATCACAATGTAGGGTATATATTTATTTTCCTTTTCCTCCAGAATATCCCTTGGTTCAGCTATGATGAACCCCTCTTTCATTTCTGATATTAGTAATCTGTGTCTTCCTCTCTTTTTTCTTGGTTAGCCTGGCTAGAAACATGCTAATTTTTTAATCCTTTCCAAGAACCAGCTTTTTGTTTCATCTATTTTCTCTATTAATTTCTTATTTTCAATTTCATTGATTTCTGTTCTAATTTTTATTATTTCTTGCTTCCACTTACTTTGAATTTAATTTGCTGTTTTTTTTTAGTTTCCTAAGATAGACATTTAGATTACTGAGTTTTGATCTTTTTTCTTTTTTAATACATGCATTCACTGCAATAAATTTCCTTAACACTGCTTTTGCTGTATCTCACGAATTTTGATAAGTAGTATTTTCATTTTAATTAAAAATATTTTTTTAAATTCTCTTGAGACTTTGTCTTTGACCCATGTGTTAGTGAGAGGTGTGTTGTTTAATCTTTGAGTATTTGGGATTTTCTAGCTATCTTTCTGTTATTGATTTCTAGTTTAATTCCATTATAATGTGAGAACATATTATATATAATTTCTATTCTTTTAAATGTGCTAATGTGCATTTTATGGCCAAGGATGTGGTCTTTCTTGGTGAAAGTTCCATGTGAGCTTGAGAAGAAAGTGTATTCTATTCTTGTTGGATGGTTAAAATTAATTAAATACACTTGCTCAATGGTGCTGTTCAGTTTAACTATATCCTTACTGATTTTCTGCCTGCTGGGTATGTTATTTACGACCGACTGGTGTTGAAGTTTGTAACTAAAACAATTATAAAATGTATATATATATATAACAAATAACATTTATGTAAACAAATGCAAAAAAAAAATAAATAATAATAATAAAAATTAAAAAAAAATAAAAATAAAACAATTAATTTGTCTGTTTCTACCATTTCTCCTTGCAGTTCTACCAGTTTTTGCCTCACGTATTTGGTTGCTCTGTTGCTAGGGGCATACATACATGATATTGCCATATCTTCTTGGATAATTGGTGAATTTATCATTATATAATGGTCCTCTTAATCCCTGATAATTTTCATTGCTCCGAAATCTGCTTTGTCTGACATTAATATAACTACTCCTGCTTTCTTTTCATTTGTGTTAGTATGGTCTATCTTTTCCATTCCTTTACTTTAACCTATCCATGTTCCTATATTTAAAGTGGGTTTTTTCTAGACAATGTATAGCTGGAAGATTGTCTTTTAATAGGCATATTTAGAACAGTCACATTCAAAGTGATTATTGATATAGTTGGATTATACCAACCATATGTATAACTGTTTTCTACTCATTCAC